>JARQOC010000002.1:78219191-78274161 GCA_033576535.1 Allobates femoralis
GTAAATATCCCTCTATTTATTGTGGAACCCGGGACAGGGTCCGGACCCAGACTGCCATGATATGTCCAGCAGTACCCCGATCCGGTACCGAGTACCCTGTCCCAGTGGGCTCCACAAAGGCATCCCAACATTCATAAGTACAATCTAGATATTTGCTATTATTTTTTTTTTATGAAAACTATAAAAAAGGAAAACAAATGAATAAACATAACAGGATTTTCTATTAATTTACGGTAATCTTTGAAATGTTGATAAGAAACAGATACCACAATATATTGTATTTACCTGATTTTACTTCTAAGGAGTTTTCATATAAAAACTGTTCTTTTTTTAGTAGTAGTTTTTTTTTCTTATTTGTAAGTGTAATGTGAAATTACGTTCATAAACAATCTAGATAGAGAACTATTTTTTATTTTGGATATTTTTTTTCCGTAGAATTGTATTTAATATTACTCATACACAATGATCTGTCTCACATTTTCCATTACATTTGTAAGACTAGAATTTTATTAATTTGTAAGTATGTGATGGAAATCTTAAACCATATGGTCTTTATCAGGGGAAATGCAGAATCTTTTTGAAACGTGATTTCAAAGTGGTCTAGCTAACTATTGTGGAATTCTGTGAACTAGCCATAAAACTAAGTCCTAAGCCTGGGGTGTGTTGTTTTTTACATCGGACCACACAACACTTATATATGTTGCTTATGATCTGTGGAGCTCACATAAGCCACTCAATATAAATCCACTCAAAATCTAAAAATATCAATGTAGCTGCACTTAGTTGTTAGAATCAGGAAAAATAGGTAAATGTAAGTATGTGTGACCTGCCTGGTCAAGGACCAAATTGTGATAGCCAGATGAAAGTCCAAATGTTTACAGTTTTGGGTGGTGTTTCCAGTATTCTGTGTTTAATTTGTGCCAAAAGTGATCCAAAGAAGGGCAAATGATGAACCAACAGCAGGAACATGGGCGTCTAAGGTTAATTGATGTGATTGGGGAATAAAGCCTAGCCTGTCTGGTCCTATAGTGTCCCAGAGAAGGATTACTGTACTACAAATTGCTTCTGCTGACTATGCGGTTGGTTGTGTAAGGACTGTGTAGCCACATATTGGTCAGAATGCCCATGCTGACCCTTGTTCACCGCCAAAAGTGCCCACAATAGGCACATGAACATCAGACCTAGATCATGGAGTAATGAAAGAAGGTGGACTGATGTGCCATTTTTTTTACATGATATAGACAGCAGTGTGTGTGTATCTTGCTTATTTTGCGAAATGATGACACTATAGTAGGGATGAGCGAGTATACTCGCTACTATTCGGTATTTGCCGAATAGTAGTGGCATTCGGCTACTCGCTACTCTCCGAGTATCTTATGTGTACTCGGGAGTAGCGAGTAGTCCTAATACTTTCGCAGTGTATCTATAGATACACTGCAAAAGTAGCCTAAAAGTGATTAAAAGTTGTTAAAATAATAAAATTACATACTCACCTGTTCGACGCCTGCTCCGGGATCGGCAAAGAAGACATCCGATCGCTGGACAAGTCAGTACTGTCAGTACCTTGCAAACTGGCCAATCAGGTGGCCGCTAGCGATGATGTAGTTGTGACGTGGCGCCATCTGATTGGTTAAATCGCTACTGGCCATCTGATTGGCTGGTAGTCACAGGCCCTTGTCCAGCGATCGGATGTCTTCTCTGCCGTTCCCGATGCAGGCGTCAGACAGGTGAGTATGCAATTTTATTATTTTTAACTACCGTATATACTCATGTATAAGCCGAGTTTTTCAGCCCAAAAATTGGGCTGAAAAGTCCCCCCCTCGGCTTATACACGGGTCAATACGGTAGGGGATGAAAATAACACGGGGGGGGCGCTGCGCAATATAGGTCCAGCCTGGTGGGGGCGCTGTGCAATATATACTACCTTGTCCGGTGGTGTCCCCGCTCCTCTCCTGGTCTGCGGTGCGGTGTCCCGCTCCAGTTGCATGCTGATCGGTGCGGTGCCCGTCGACTTCCTGCTTCCTCCTGTAATCTCCGCCCAGGTCAGGCCCTGCACCAATGAGAGCGCAGGACCCGTGCCGTCAATCACCGCCCAGATGCGGCCAGATGACGTTAGGGCCTCTGATTGGCCCGAGGAGGAAGCAGGAAGTCGACGGGCACCGCACCGATCAGCATGCAACTGGACCGGGACACCACACCGCAGACCAGGAGAGGAGCGGGGACACCACCGAACGGCCGGAGGAGCGGGGCATGACAGTGGGGACAGCACTGGACAAGGTAAGAAGCGGTGCATATGTGTGTGTGTGTGTGTGTATGTGTGTGTATGTATGTGTATATGTGCGTGTATGTGTGTGTGGATATGTGTGGATGGGGCTGGGGCTGCTATATAAACCTCTGGGGCTGCTGTATATACCACTGTGAGGCTGCTGTATATACCTCTGGGGCTGCTGTATAACCTTCAGGGGCTACTGTATATACCACTGGGAGGCTGCTGTATATACCTCTGGGGCTGCTGTATACTACCACTGGGGCTGCTGTATATACCTCTGGGGCTGCTGTATAAACCTCTGGGGCTGCTGTATATACCACTGGGGAGGCTGCTGTATATACCTCTGGGGCTGCTGTATAAACCTCTGGGGCTGCTGTATATACCACTGGGAGGCTGCTGTATATACCACTGGGGAGGCTGCTGTATACTACCACTGGGGAGGCTGCTTTATACTACCACTTGGGAGGCCTGTATACCACTGGGGGGGCCTGTATACCACACTGCTGGGGGCTGTATACCTGTGCTGGGGTCCACCCTCGGCTTATACACGAGTCAATAGGTTTTCCCAGGTTTTGGGGGCAAAAGTAGGGGGGTCGGCTTATACACGGGTCGGCTTATACACGAGTATATACGGTACTTTTAATCACTTTTAGGGTACTTTCCCAGTGTATCTATAGATGTACTGCAAAAGTATTTGTACTCGCTATACTTGCAATGAGTAGCGAGTACTGGTACTTACTCGTTGCGAGCATAGCCAGTACGAAAATTAAGGTACTCGCTCATCCCTACACTATAGGAAGATCACAATCTCCTTGTAAGTAAAATTCTGCTGAGAAATCAACAATGATATTCCCTAATGACAGTGGCCTCCTTCACCAAGGTCATGGATCCTGCACACTGCAATAATTGTCAATGAATGGTTTGGGGAACCTGACAATTACTTAAAATGTTTGATGACTTGTTGAACAGAATACACAGATCTCAAAAGAATCAAGCTGGAAAAACAAGTCTGATTTATGAGGACTCACCTCTCAACTTCCAGGACTTAAGTGGGTTTTACACTCCTTTTGAAGAGTTTACAGAAAGTGCTGATCCTTATAAAAGAAAAAAATATTTATTCACCAGAGTTCCGCCGACTCGCTGGTGCCGAGACCACTGACTGGCTGCATGGACTCGTCACACAATTAATGGTCAGTAGATCAAGTATGGTCCCAACAGGTTTGCTGGCGTCTGGGGCAAGAATTCAGCTTGACAAATGCCCCCCTCCACTCAAGCGGTTTGAGTAGTAGTCATGTGACTGCTCATAATCAATTAGTGCACTTACAGTCACAATGTTCAGTGAAAAACTAAAACTTCATTGAGAGAATCAAGAAGAAAAGTTAGTTATCATGTAGCCATAAATTTGAAAATCTCATAAGATTGGTCATGGGATTGCTGCTGGAACTATCAGTTCTTAATTTTAAAATTAAAGGGATTGTCCAGGTTTGTGATGAAAATCTGTAGTCACTCTAGGCGCCTACACACTTCTGAATTCTCACAGCACACACATTGCACACTTTCAGGATCCTATCATGCCTTTGGCAAATTTGGACGGACATGTGACTGCAAGTATGCGATATACATACTTTCGGCCACATTCCGACTAGACGTGCTTGGCCTCTCTTAATTCACTTGTACTGAGTGAGTATAATGACCGTCCATTGCCAAGGCTGGACTCCCAGTAAGGCAGCACCCCAAGAAACTCTGAGACCCTATACCCCTATACAGAGATCTGCAATTACTGCCGAGCCCAGGAGATAACTGCCTATAGGTGAGCAGTAGATCAGAGCAGGGAGGTCGCCAAGCAGGGTCAAAGATAGGAGGTCATGGAATACAAAATTAGGATCCAAAAGAGTAGTCAGAAGGCAGCGTCAAAACCGGGATGGCAGCAAAAGTACAAAATTGTCAGGCGGTAGAAGAGTCCAAAATCCAGGCAAGGGTCAGAGTGAAAAAAAGGAACACAAAACTAGACAGAAGAGGAAACCAAGAATATATCTAGTGGTTTGGAAGGTAGGCCCCAAGGTATTTGATGGGCATGATCCCCTTTCATAGACTGGAGCTCATAGCCTGATGACCTGACCCAGACCGCCCCTATAACCATACCAACAGTGATGCACCACAGGTACCAACCCCCCCAATTCCAATAGAGAAACAAAGCTTGCGCCCATCAGACGCCTATGTAGGGACTTTTCTCCCATCACCAGTATTACCCACTGGGTGAGCACTACGATGCCCAGGTACAGAGGCAGGAAATTAAAGGAGCAGGTCCTGATGAGGACATGTCCCCCCTATCACCAGCACCACTAGCCAAAGGAATCTGATGGTGCCTTGTGGCTGGAGTAGGAATTGCAGTCACAGATTGCAACGGAGATGTGACAGTGAGACCTCACACATCTAGTCAGCACGTGACCTCATGTATGTAAGTCACCACCTGCAGTGCCATGACATTCTGCATTACTGATGACACCAGAAATTCCAGAGTGTGCAGTGCACGGTCTGTGACAATGCAGAAATCTGCAGTCACATAGAAAGACTGCAGACTTTTATCACAAACTTGGACAACCCCTTTAATATCCCTAACATAGATAAAAACATAGTAACCCATAACTTATTATATAGCACAACACTTTCTTAAAAGGCATCTGTCAGCTACATTATGCTCCCCAAGCTATCACTATTTGCCCCTGCAGCTTCCTAGTACATTTCTAAGCCACCCTGTCAGATCTAAATGTTTAGTTTAATAGTTGAAAAAAATCATTTCATAACTTACATTTTCCTCTATTAATGAGGCATTGTCTAAATTGTGTGGCCGTTCTTTGTGTGTCCATCCCTGCCTTCTATATGTGGTTATCACGCCCAGGGGCGCATGATAACCTGATGTACAAGCTCTGCCCCCTTCTTTGTAAATACTAAAATCTATGGGCTTCTTTCAGTTATGATGCGCCTGGCACATCTATTGCCGGCTCTGCACATTGTGGGGGAGTTTTGGGTGTACGTGCCGGTCCCAGAGCATGTGCAGTGCGCATTCTAAAGCCGGCAAGTACAGCCAATGCTCACCCACAATGCACAGGACCAGAAATAGACATGCCCTGTGCATCCACCTTTGTCTATTCCACTATCATCGACTTGGACTACTTTTCTGACCAGACCTCTTGATAAGCCACAGGGAAAATGCAGCAAGGTAGTAGAGATCACCGATGTGATTAATATCCCTAGGCATTAATACTTTTTTCTCCCTCTTATCTGTTGATTTGCATGAAATGCTGTTTCCTAACGTGTGATCAGAGTGTTGTGAGTATACCTGCTGCTCTATTGTGATTGACGGGTGGCAGTACTCTGTTTATTGCAATTACCCTGACTACCACTGTTACAGTGGATGTTACACCATGTATATTGTATTGTGAGTTGTAACCTGTTGATGTGTGAAATTCCTGGGTCAGAAAATATATAGACTAGGGACGGTCTAGGAACAGCGGGGGAGAGTCAACGGTGAGCGGGCTCACCATAGGCATTTCTAGAGGGTTCCAACCTCTGCTGCAGGGGCGTAACTACAATAGGTACAGGGGTTGCGATCGCACCCGGGCCCTGCAGCCAAGCAGGGCCCCAGAAGTCCATTTGACCCATAGAAAAAGACTAATACTATTAAAGATTTTCAATAATTGGGGGCCCCATTGGAGCTTTCGCATCGGGGCCCCTGGGCCTGAAGTTACGCCACTGCTCTGCTGTGTAGGTAGCTCTCAGCTCCCAGGGTATACACTAGGGACAATTAGTGATTACATCTCTTATCATTTGATTAAAATTATTTGTTTTTTCATATTTTTTTTGTATGCCCATTTGGTCCATTTACCATTTTAAAGAATAAAGAGTGCTTTTAACAGTGCATTAGACCTATTTAAATATATGTTACTGTGTTAAACTAGGACCTATTATAAATTGGCTTACTTATTATTGAAAAGTGGAGACATTTATGAACCACAGCACCTCATCCACAAAGAGACCGCGTACTGTTACAGAATGGGGTTGCATTGTACTGAGAACCAAAGGACAGAAAAGGCACCCACACTTTGCTAACACCATAACTAAAGAGACCAAATCACCTTAGACATTAACAGCAGCACAAAGACATTCACCGGGAGCTTCATGGCATGGGTTTCAATGGGCAAGCAGCTACATCCAAGCATGACATCACCAAGCACAATGGCAAGTGTCAGATGGGGTTCGGTAACGCAGCCATATCACGACTCTAGTGCACAGGAATTGCATTTTGTTACCGTTTCTTCTATATTCGGCAGTTTGATGGACGAGTATTAGTTTTTTGAATGCCAGGAGAACCTTATCCACCTGACTGCTATTGTATGAGCTGTAATGTTTAGAGGAGTCACCTTGCAGAATGTCTAAAGTTTCCAACATGACACTGTCCCAGGACAATATTCATAAAGACATGGTTTGGTAAGTTTGGTGCAGAAGAACTAGACTTTGTGCACTAACCTCAACCATCAAATAACTTTCTGGTGAACTAGGACAAAGATCGTGAGCACAGCCCTCTCCTCCAACATCAGTGTTGGACTTCACAAATGTTGTTTTGTGTGAATGGATAAAATCTCCAAATTCTTGTAGAAACTCTTCCCAGAAGAGTGAAGCTGTTAAGGCTACAATGGGACCAATTCCAAATGAGCAGCTATGAATTTAGCCTTAGGTATAAACGCTCCTGAAGGTGTAATACGGAGGTTTCCCAATACTTATACCCATACAGTGTATTTTTTAATGTACCAGGCGGGTAAGATTTTCTTCTGTGAGTGATCAATCCAGAGGTTTATGGTTTCTTTCCTCTGTTGTATAGATTTTGTTATAAAATGTTCTGTTTTAGTGTCACGTCAAGAAAAATTGAGGAAGGAAAAATTAAGACAAATGTACCATGATGTTATTGGTCTCTGTAGTCTATTTTGTGGAAACTCCATAATTGGCAAAACTTCTTTGAAGATAATATATTTTAATTTTATATCATGACTTTCAGGAACATTCTAAATAAAGAGCAACAAAGCGTAGAAAATCCTTACTTGTTCTCATAAATCTAATGAAGGAATAACAGTATTAGGGAGACCAGGGGGCTTCAACGTCACATAAACAACTCCCTATTTAAGGTGCAACTTGTGTGTAAAACATGGTGAAGGACAGTGTGTAACTATCGCGGTCGCAGCTGCAGTCGCGGCTGAGACCGGGCCCGCCCCGTGCTTCCAGCCGCCCGCCGCGACCGCGTGTGTCCGAGGAGAGGAGGGAGGACGGGAAGTGAGCGAAGTCCCCCCCGGCTCATCAACCCTGCATTTGGGGCGATCGTACAATTCACACCAGCACCCCCCCCCCCCTCACCTATGGGGCCCCGGGCTCGCAGAGGTCATATTACGCCACTGGTGACGGAGATTGACCGGCTATGGAGATTCTCTGTCTGAATCCAAATAGACATCTGAATAATGCTCTGTGAGTAATCCTCACATCACATTGGAGCCGTCCAACGGTTGATGGTTGATGATAATGAAAAATTATAGAGACATGTCGCAGGCATTTAAGAAAGATGATACAAGAGAAAAGAGTTTGTGGATCACCTAGTGTGAAAACTATTGTTTGATTTTTTGCCAAAGGTTTCTCTTTCATAAAAGGGCTATCCTTGATTAGAAATAAAAGCTCTTTCAATCCTGAATCAAAACCACTTTGTGTACGGGATGTTTCTAATATGGCATCTCAGCCCTAGCCCATAGTCACGATTGCGTGATTACAGCCAGGTACATTTCTTTCTGAACCACTTTGCATTTTAGGAAAAATATACCGTAGTTAGGAGATCTGGCTGCAAACAATAGCAGGAGACCATACAAGTCCAGCCTGCTATTCCAAGCACTGCTGCAGGTGATTGACAGGTCTCTAAATATGTACACACGAGGGGTCAGACATGTAAAGAGAAGCTGAAAGGGGCAGGAAAAGACTAGCCTCTGGAAATGGTCCTTGCATGGATAGTCTAACTATATCTCAGGGCATGTATCTTTTCTCTTGTAATTGTCCAGTCTTTGGTTGGATCTTCTAAATGAGAAGCTAGTCACTACTCGTGAACATTAAACAATATAGCTGCTGTAACATCCCATATTATCAGATATGTGAAATAGCAAAATGTCTAACAATAAATAGCAGGGCTGTCTGCACAGCTAACACACATATAGGGAAAGTGACATGGCAAAAACTGCTTGAGAATACAAGGAAACTTAAAAAGACTTAGCTTTAGCAGTGGCCACTGCGAAAGTGCCCGATAACCGCGCCAAGTTGTTTCTCATCTTATCGGGTCCTAACCGTGTGCCTCTACTAGCGGTGTAATGCTGCATGTGTGGGGTTTTATGCCTCTATGCAATTCTCAAGCAGTTTTTGTCACTTTCCCTGTATCTGTATTAGCTGTGCAGACAACCCTGCTATTCATTGTTCGCCATTATGCTATTTCACATATCTCACAATGTGTAGTGTTGCAGCAGATATATTCTTTAATTTTCATGTTTTTTCTTGCTTGCACCTTCACATAAAGGTGATGCCAGTCGTCTCTTTAATCATTAGTATTACTATTTTTCTGACTATGCACCCTTCCCCCACCCTGTAGCCATGCTAAGTCTGCCATTTATTTTTGCCAGGTCCAGGACATACCCATAATGCCAGTTTTAATTGCATACAGAGACATAAAAACCCACACATGCATCATCATACTGCTAGTAGGGGCACACGGTTAGGACCCGATAAGATGAGACACATCTTGGCACAGTTATCGGGCACTTTCGCAGTGGCCATTGCTAAAGCTAAGTCTTCTCAAGTTTCCTTATATTCTCAAGCAGTTTTTGCCATGTCACTTTCCCTATATCTGTATTAGCTGTGCAGACAGCCTTGCTATTTATTATTAGCCATTTTGCTATTTCACATATCTTATAATGTGTAGTGTTGCAGCAGATATAATCTAACATTTTTAAGTTTTTTCTTGCTTGCATCTTCATATAATGGTGATGCCAGTTGTCTCTCTAATTATTAGTACTGCTCGTGGACAAGTCGTGAGGTATGGTAGTCAAATGTTCTGTGGTCGGATACCAAGAGAGCACGTGGTGTACTAAGAGGAAAGACAATGGGTAGTCAGATCACAGTCCGGGGTTAGAATACCAGGAGAATAGTGCATCAAACCAAAGGGACTCACCATCCATGCCAAAGACAGAAAACCAAAAGCACTTACAGGACGCAGTCAGAGCCCAATTGTGGAGCAAGCCCAGCTGCTGGCTGATCGACAGAAAACCAAAAGCACTTACAGGACGCAGTCAGAGCCCAATTGACTTTTGTCTTTGGCATGGATGGTGAGTTTTTCTGATGCTGCTTTTTTTCTAGTAGTTTTTGCATCAAACCAAAGGGGCAAAGCAAACGGATAGGTAGAGAATGTCCAATGTCTAGCAGCAATAGATCAAAACGCAGAGCACAGAAAAAGAAGGCCAACATGCAGTGATGAGTAAACGCTACGACTGGCAGTAACCTGGGACAGACTGATCAGCTAAGTAGCTAGTCAATGACTCAGAACAGGACATACATGAAGAAGCCCAGCACCTCCCAGTCTCAGATTGGCTGGCTGAGCTGTCAATCAACATACCAACAGCTCAACACACTACTGCACTAGATTAGACAGCAAAACTGTCACTCACCGCTTCCAACGAATCATGAAACTAACTATAGTTTTTCTGAAACACTGAAGAAGTTCAGAGGAAAATGTACCTGGCTGCAGTTGTGCAGCTAAACTCTAATTTATTCTGCCTTCAGATTAGAGAACTAGAATCAAATGACAGGTTCCCATAAATTAAGCAGATATAGTTGGAACTCTTGTAAACTTTTAAAGGTTTTTTATTGGAAGACAGGCCCAAACATCTTGGTCATATAGACCTTCATCAGTGTGCGCTGTGTTTATAATGGAAAGATTCAGAATAGCTGGGTGCTATGTGGCAGGCTGCGGTATTGTCACGTGTTGACTACCCTGCGGTCCATGTGAAAAAAGTTCTGTAGGTTAAATGAGAGTAACTTTCCTTTGCTGTGAAGCGGTTCTGCAGGTGGAAGTTTTGGGTTTGTCAGGTGACCCTGCCCCTGGCCTTTAAATAGTTCCCTCTTCCACCAACAGATGTCACTGATAGAGTTTAGTCTCTGCAAGACCATGAGCTGAGAAAACGTGTGTGATTTTTGCTGAAGCCTTGGTGTTTTTCTTCTGTTGGGAGTTGCTTAGCCTAGCGATGATCAGGAGCAAAGGGCAAGGGTGGCGGCCCAGGTGTTCTCACCATCAGAGATAATTACAAGAACAGGGTGAGTTAGGAACCCAATCTAAAGGTAAGTCTAGCAACACTGATCATCTTTTGCCCATCTTACCATCCTGCTTCCTGATCCCCACTACCAGCAGCGCGGTGCCATACTTACTTGTATGGGATTGGATCCTACTCTGACACTTACAGATACTGAAAGTATTGTGTTCTCTTCTCCAGCTTTCCTGTAATAGCTGCATACTTACCCTCTGGATTAGCGCTGCTCCTGCATTATGAAAGTTGCCTCCTCAACAGTCACCTGGCATTGTTATTTAATGTGACCACTGCAGTCAATCAGGACCATGATCAGCTGCAGCCCTCAATATTCCCTTTAAGCAAACTTGCATTTTAATGCAATACTGAAAGGTTTCAGCCAACAAGATTTGCAATGTCACTTGATTGCAGGAGTGGTGCTTGTCCAAAAGATAAGTCTTTTTATATTGCAAAACAAAGAAATGAGCCAAAGCAAATAATAAAATTATAGTTGCCAGCCACCACCAATAGGGGAGCTGATGAGTTTACTACAAACTATTTATGCACAGAACTGCATAGTAATGTATTGTGTAATAGGCTCTGAGCACATGTGGAAAATGGTTCAGTATGATGATGGTAAAAGGCTGGAGATTGACTTTATATCAGTAATAGATTTACTTTTCACTTGGCATCAGATTTCAGATAAATTACAGCAAACACATAAAGCAACAATCCGTGCTGGGTGTGTACTATGAAATAAGAGCACACAGCAATTATCACATCTGTATAGTGTTCCGTGAATTTTTCTTGTCTACATGTATATATGTTTGCAATTTATCACAATGTGTGTGTATAAACGCCCTGACTTCACAGAAATCCTAACCTCTGCTCCATGTTGTGCCAATGTACGTGACCTGTACTGTAACACGCTCCTCTTGGCTTCATCACAGGTATCTTGCAGCCATGATTCTTCTTTGGCTTAGGATGGAGCAGATCCCCGAGGGCCGAGCGCCTCTTATCACAAACACAGATCTCCAGGGCAATTTAGGGATCACATTTAGCTTTACAGCTGCAAGTTATTTCTTCTTCATTCAGCTCAAAACATGAAAGTTAATGTTTATGCTATTTCATTTTTTCTGCCCAAAATTACTGTTCCTCGTTTGCCTTCATTATAAGGGATGTAATTTTCATGTCATTGTCATTTTATGAACTCATTATTATATAAAGCACACCTGGCCTGAACCGACAGAACATAGACACTGTCTGCAGTATAGTGTATCTTTATCATCATCATCCCTCAATGAGCAGAAGATCCTGTGAACGCTAGAGTACTAGGCTAAAGGGGCTGTCACACTGTTCTGTCCCCATCTGATGGCTGTAAATTAAGTGCTCTAATTACCAGTCCCTTAGATAATTGTATGCTCGGTACTTACCCCATCAGGGGCAACAGACAGTTTCAACTCGATCGCCAGTGCAGCTGTAGTAAGACAGGAGAGCACTATAGTTTTCTTCCAAATGTTGTATTAGTCACAATAACGATAGGTAAAAATGATTAATCTGTACAGGGGTATACACATGTGTCTTGAGCAATGGCTTCTGCAGACTAACTGGGGAAGAAGGGGGGACGTCCTGTACAGACACAACTAAGGGAGCAACTTAGGGACAAACTTAGTACACAGTCTAATCTACCTGGTAACAACAAGGAATTACTGATTGGAGGAAATATATACAAAGCAGAGAGTAGACATTGCAGGTTGTTCCCATTCGTGGGACACAACACACACACTACGATATATTTAACGATGTCGTTGAAATGTCAGGGGTTTTCAGTCACTCTTACGACGTCGTTGCGTGTGACAGGTCGATTTTACAAGCGATAAGTGGTCTGATCGTACATCGTAGATATGAGAACCGGACCCCACATCAGACGATGTCACACACTGCGATATTGTGAGCGGTCTCACCTATGATGTCAGGGGTGCAGCTCATGGACAACATCGTTAGTGAGGTGTCACATGTATAGATATCGTTCACGACACAGCATCAATGTTGCATCGATGTTGCGTGCAGGTATCGTTGACACAACCAGTGACTGATGCTTGTCAATGTAAATAGGCGAAATTGGTAAGGAGATCGGTTATCGCGGTGTCACACAGACGATGCAACAGATTGCATGATCGACATCGTCTGATGTGAGGTCCGGTCTCATATCTGCGATGAACGATCAGACCACTTATCGCTTGTAAGATCGATGTATCACACACAACGACGTCATTTGAACGATGGAAAACCCGTGATGTTTCAACGACATCGTTAATGATATCGTAGCGTGTGACGGCTCCTTTAGTTTTGCCAAAGCAAATGAACAATAGGGGTAGGGATAGAGACTGTGGGGATGGTGGGTAGGGACTGTAGGAACGATGGATGGAGCAGATCCAGGGTGGGTGCAATGAAAAATCCATGGCATATCATAGTCCTCTTTCTCAAAGTCTATGACTTTTGATCACATGCCACAATGCTATATACAGGACTAAATACACATTAGCTTTGCCAAAGCAAGTGTACAGTAGGGATAGGAACTGTGAGGATAATGGGTAGGGTCTCTAGGAACGATGGATGGAGGCACATCCAGGGTGGGGTGTATAATAACAATGGATGGGGATATCTATCTATCTATCTATCTATCTATCTATCTATCTATCTATCTATCTATAGGCGTACCTACAACAGGTGCAGGGGTTGCGATCGCACCCGGGCCTTGGTGCCTGGGAGGCCCCAAAAGTCCCCGTGGCCTATAGAAAAAGACTATTGCTATTAAAGATTTGCAATAATTGGGGGCCCCGTAGGAGCTTTCGCATCAGGGCCCATGAGCTTCAAGTTACGCCACTCTATCTATCTATCTATCTATCTATCTATCTATCTATCTCTCTGTCTGTCTGTCTCTCTGTATATCTATCTATCTAAAAAAACATAGGCAAGCGCTACCCACTTGTTTTAGGATAGATAAGACCTTTATTGGTCACAGTTCACAGGCGACTTTTTTTTTTTTACAAGAGAGTCCATTAGGGCTGAATAAAAATGTAACATGTAATGTGACAAATGGGGAAAACTTCATAGGGTATGAATACTTTTTCAAAACATCAATTATCTATCTGTCTGTCTACTTCTCTATGTGTCTGATCCAAGAAAGAAAAGCACTCCCAAAAAAAGTATAAAAGTCCTTTGCAAACAAGCCTGTGGTGTAGAGATGCAAAGATAGACTGAGAAAAAGGAGTAATATGCAGCTAGGAAGAGATAACATCAATCCAGACTAGAGCGGCTTTAGATCAATGAGCGCCAGACACTGTAAGTGCACCAGTAACATAGCTCTACCACATGAGTGACCAAAGACCCAATGTGGTTGAGGGAAAGAAGATCCCTGCTAGAGAGATCCTGAGACACAGGGAAAGCCACCACCAAAGGGCCAATTAACTTGACTGGTGAGAACTGTGTTAGAAATTGCATTGTGGCCGATAATGTGCAGTGCTGTTACATGCTCTTTTCTATTAAGCTTGTAAACACTGCGCTGAGGCTAGCTGCAATATCTGGAGCTCATGGTCATCTCTCAGTCCTGGCTCTGGCTCACAGGCTCTGTGGTGCAGTTGGATAACCACCTTAATTGGGCTTCTGACTTGTTTTCTCAGCAATGGGTGTCCCTACATTCCTGTAGGAAGGGTACTGCACACTCATACTGCACTCTAAACAATGGGGCCAATTCCATGCCAAGCCAATTAGCATGTGTCTGCAGAAAGGGTTGAAGCCGGAAGCCCATGTCACCCAAGAAGGCCAAACGCCGGATAGATGTTGCCTAGAGTCCAGCATGTATTTTTCTGTATTATAGATGTATCTGAATGGAAAAGTTGAATTTTCTACGTAATCAATTTTTTATGGGTTACTTCACAGAACAGGCCAGCAATTTCGTCTAATTAGTTCAGTAGAGACTAATTATATTGTTCTGTGCAGCGCACAAGTACAGGTTAATTGCTGGTTTAAAATGTTAAGTGTCCGGTAATTGAGTTTTTTTTTTGATCATCTCAATATTCTGCAGGCGGCACAGAAAAAAGTCTTAGGAAATAAGATTTGTACAAGGAACATAACCCCTCACCTTTTATCTACACTTACATTATTCTTTATAACACAGGAGCTTAAGACAGCAATGGTGCAAGTGTAAAAAAGACGCATAATATCAGAATATCCAGAGATGAATAAAGAAAAAACACTGTACACAGTATCGGCAGGCAGATTTGTCATTTCAGGTACATAGACAATAGGAGTCTTTCCCATTCGTGTACTGTGACTTTTGACTAAGTCACAAAACATGCCATTAATACTCAGAAGACAAAAGACTTTTTCTGTGAATCTTCAGCTTGTGTAAAGCAGTTCACAGCTCACAGACTCCTCCCAGGCGTATGGTTACATGTATGTGTCAGAGACAAGTTAGCGAAGCCAGTGACACAAAGTCTTAGAAAAGCCATGATAAAAATGTTGGGGGGCATTAGTGGACATTTAGGGCGGGTAGCTCTAAGGGACGCTTAAATATCTGTGTAACCCTGGTGCTGCCAGTATCTGCTTCACACTCACCCTGCCGGGGTCCCGTGATGTCTGCCTGTTCCTCAGAATTGAATTCACAGCATATTTATGTGGTGCACCGCACCGAGTGCGTCACAGGAGGGTATTGCAGCCAAAACAGCAGCAGCAATATTCTCTGACCCAGCAGTCACACAGTTAACTCAGAGCTTCCTACCCCACATGCACATCATGATAGAGGGCCAATCAGGTCCTGGTGGATGGAGTGTGGGCAGTAGTGTGTAGGAGAAGTTAGTGCAGAGATGAGGAGAGTCGAGTCTGCTGCAGAAAGAGACAACAACATCTGCAACGTAGGAGCGGGGGCTCCGCACAGTCCAGTGCAGGCCCAGTGCCATCACCCCGGTCGGGTGTCATCACCTGAAGCCTAAATCACCGGGATCTGTCGTGAATATACGGGTTCCAAAAACTCCCGTGCCCACTTACAGCCGGTTAGCTGGTACCAAAGCTAGAAGGAGTTCAGCACTTCTACGCAAACCAGAGAAGTGGAGGGACCGCTTTACAGGAGCACCCCACCACCGCCAAATCCAGTCATCTAACCAGCGGTGTACCCACCAAGGGACCCAAGGCTCCCCAAAACACCCATAACGTATACTCTGGGTAGGGCATTGAAGCAGCCTCCCTGTACCTGATCTGGTATTCCTGGGCGACAACGGCAACACAAAGTAGTTAGAATGGAGGAACACCGCGGAGCTCTGAGGAACACTGGTCATTGCTGAGTCCACCCAGTCCACTACCCGTTAACTGTATGCCATGTACTGCCTGCTGGTTACAGTAAACTACCCGTTACAGAGACTTCCAGTGTCCGTGCTTTCTTATGAACTGTCCATCTCCGCAGTAAGGTAACCGCAGCTGCCTCAGAACATCTTGTGCAGCTCCTGGCTCCGCGGATCATCGTTCAGCCTGTGGGGAGCGTTCCAACTTGCTGCATTCCATCCCCCAGAGGCCCCGCAGCGCCGGTACAGTTACCAGAACTCTCATAGGTGGCGTCATGAAACAAATTAACCCCTAATCTGTCCCACTAACGACGTCTTTATTTGATCTGTACCATCAGGCTTCCACAGCCGCAGGCGCGGTCCATCCGTGACAGGGAGGAGGAAGAAACGCCTGCAATGTGTCGAACCCGGTCACAGTGAGTCAATTACTTGCCTGTGGTCTTGCATCATCTGCCTGCTCCCCGGCTGTGGCTTCTGGCTCCAGGACCTGCGTCCTATGCACAAGTCTCCTGGGAGTGCCCTTAGATGGCAAGCCGCACACTGAATATATTTAAAGGGTCAGTATGCCCTGACCTGGAAACTGTCTCTCAGCCTATGGCTGAGAGGCGCTGTGTTCTTAAGGCATCTTCCCCCATTACATTACAGTGCTGTGCAAACTAATTAGGACAAAGCATTTTTTTAAGTACAATCATATGTATGTTAGGGTGCTTTCACATCTGCGTTTTTCGTAATTCGCGGCAGATGCGGTGAAAAAACCGCATCTGCCGCGTTTACCGCATAACCGTTCCACTTGCGGCGCGGTTGCGGTTTTTTCTATGCAATGTATAGGGGGACTTGCGGCAGATGCGGCAAGTGCGGTTTTGCACTTGCGGCAGGTGCGGCCGCGAAAAAAAACCGCAGTAAGCCGCGGTTTTTTTCGCGGCCGCACCTGCCGCAAGTGCAAAACCGCACTTGCCGCACCTGCCGCAAGTACGCCTATACATTGCATAGAAAAAACCGCAACCGCGCCGCAAGTGGAACGGTTATGCGGCAATCGCGGCAGATGCGGTTTTTTCACCGCATCTGCCGCGAATTACGAAAAACGCAGATGTGAAAGCACCTTACCAGTCAGTGATTCAAACCAGTTTTAACTGCTTTGAACAGGTGTGAGTGTACAACCTTGAGTAACAAAATGTGGTTTGACTGGTTTTAGGCCATGTGCACACGCTGAGTATTTCATGAGTTTTTTACCTCAGGATTTGTTGACAAAACCAGGAGTGGAGCAATCAGAGGAAAAGTCTAATATTAACACCTGCACCACTTCTGTATTTAATTATCCACTCCTGGTTTTGGCTACAAATCCTGAGGTAAAAAACTCAAATACTCAACATGTGCACGTGGCCTTAGTCAGAAAATACCAGCTAGCTGCCCCCTCAGCTTCAGTTGAGAGCTTGTTTCTGTGAGGAGTGGTTTAGTGTACTTTTTCCCTCAGTGTGATTCGTGCCTGTAAAAATGGATGTTACTCCACGGAAGAGGTCTAGAATTATTACTAATAATGAACATACAAGTCTGACTGTAAGAGAAATTGCTTCCACCGTTGGTATTGGAAAATCTACCGTTTCAAGAATAATTCGCACACACAATGAAACTGGATCATTTTCTCCAAAACAAAAAGGGAAATGTTGAAGAAAAAGGCAAACGACCCCAAGAACTGATAAAACACTTATCAGCAATAATAAAATTAATACAAGAAAAATTTGCATTGTCCCAATTAATTTGCACAGCACTGTATGCATCCCGGTAACAAACCTGTGGATTATGTCCATGCAGTGCTCTCAGTCCTGGATTGCGGCTTCATAAAGGGGTAAGCAGAAAACTTCCTTATATTTCTATTTTTTGATGATGTCCATCCCTAGTCGGCTGTTGCTGCATCCAGACCTGGCTAGGGTTGCGTCGGGTGAGCCCTTACTTGTTAAGACTGCCAACTCTTCCTGTGGTGTGAAGGCATAAACTAGAAAGTGAAGAGAAAGCGCACATAAGGTCTCATCAACTTTAAAGGAATCGGGTGGTGTGGTGAGGGATACACTTACCTGTTAGGGTTGTGTCAGTCAAAACACCTTAATCGCAAATACGGCTGCAGCAATCCTCCCAAAAGGTAAGCAATCAAAAAAGACAGAGGTGGTGTAATCATGCACTGCTGTCCCAGACTCACAAGGAGACCACAATCCAAAAAGATATTGGAGAGAGCAGTACCTTTAATCTTACACATTTTATGGCTCAGCTGCCTACTTCTTCAGAGAGGTAACTCTGTAATCTCTGAAGAAGTGGGCAGCTGACCCACGAAACGTATAAGATTAAAGGTACTGCTCTCTCCAGTATCTTTTTGGATCGTGGTCTCCTTGTGAGTTTGGGACGGCAGCGCATAATTACACCGCCTCTGTCTTTTCTGATCACTAACACTTCCTGTGGAAGCAGCAGAAGCCTTTGGGGGACCTAAAGTTGCCTTCTCCTGTCGGTGAGGGTGTCATGAGCCAGAGGGTCCGCTCCCCAATGCTCACCTTCTGCGAGTATAACATTATGTTTAAAGTTCGGGAAGTTGTTGGTTACCTCATAGTTCTCATGAGCTCACAGACAAAGGTCATTTCAAGTTATTCAGGTTAAGAATATCACAGAAAAGAAAAAAATCTCATAAAATCTATAAATTTATTACAAAATCGTTTAAAAGAAATGTCACGGAGGACATAACAATAGATATGTGTGCTTTAAGACAAAAAAATCTGACAGGGTTAATACCACTGGGCTAAGACCCTACGTGTTACCTAAGACCCTGTCCCTACCTAACACTGGGGGTGATTTACTACACAGTTAGACAGTTGTACTGTGGCCCTTTCCCTGCTGACCATAAGCACTCGCCCTAAGTGAATCCTGGGTGAGATGAAATAGAGAGATAGAGGAGAGACTGCACATGTAAGACGAAAAGAGCGGTGATTAGGATAACATAGGAGTGTGTACCTCCAATAGACATGGTAGGTGAAGTTATAATCACTATGTATCAGTCAATTTAGACCACAAGTGGTCTGTGGTAACCTAAAAACAACATGCAGGCGGATTCCCAGCAAAAGATGCCCGAAGATTGAGCATGACAAGTCTTTTATCTTCTTCAGAGTTTTTGAACACTGAATCTGTTACAAAAAAATGGCATGAGACTGAACAAAGCAATGCCGTTTTGACATTCCTGTGAAATATGTTCACTGTAAGTGGTGCCTTTGCTGCCCTTTTTCAGGTGTATTGTCAATTGCTGTGTGCACATAGCATAATTACAGTGACAGTCTAAAAATAATTATTGCCATCAGGGCCCCTTCATAGTATTAATTACAAAACCTTGAAAAATTGCTATCTCTAAAATATGCACCAGCCAATTATTTAGAACATGCCACAAATTGAATGACTAATGGTACATATGTCCCCTTCAGCAACATACTTTCCAGTTTCCAGTTCTGAGTTTTCAGATAGAATATGGAAACCTTGGGATGTTTTTGTCACGAACGGACCTGCATGTGTCCAAATAAACCACGTGACAATGGCACACGGAACAATGGTTGTCTGATGCACTACACAACTGATAAGGGAACACCGGGGACACAATAACAATGGTGGACTCTATTGGTAGGGAATGATGGTAAGGAACACCTCCTGTCCTCTCCTGGGGATGTGCTCTGATCTCCCTGGCATCCCTATATGAGTTCATTCACCATGTTGCCAAGTAGAATACCTAGTCCCTTGCTTGCCTGGCTCTTATTCCTCACTAGGGAGCCGGCCGGTGAGAGCATTAGTCCCACCACTGAACTAACACAACATGAAGGGAAGGACAGACAAAAAGGGGAAAACTCAAAAAGATTAAACTGCAGCTTCACGTCAGCGCCCACGCTCCCAGACAGCACACGACTTAGCACCTGTCACTTCACCAAAAGCTCCTTCCACCCAGACGGCTTGCAATGAATGAAATTCAATCACAACACTAGCTGATGGGTCATGTGGTTATTTGAAGGAAAAGGGAGTAGTCACACCTAAACAGTTCACTAAGGAGCTTGCTAGCAGAAGAACTGACATTACCCATATTGTGCCAAAGAAATTAACTATGTTTAATATTCAGAGTCTCCCAAGGCAAAGAGACTCTGGGCCCAAACTTGTCACAATACTCCAAGGCATGGGAGACCAGCGTGACAATTTTTGGCTGAAAGGGGCAAAAATTAGTGTAAACCCCACCCAAAGTTGGTGTTCTGGACTGCATTCCCCTGCATGACGACTGAGGTGCAAAAGCTTACATTTCCCATTCACCCAACAAAACTTTATACTTTACATAATGGGACTTGTATTATGTAAGTACTGTAGACTCACATTGTGAATATCATACAAGGAACATTTTCTGACCAAAGAAACAGAGGCTGCTGCTGCCATCTGTTGGATACTGTATATTTATTCCATTATGAAGTAGCAATATCTTACTTTGCTAAAGATATCAGAAATATGTTGTACAAATATTCAATTATTTGATTTTTATTTTTTGCTTTCTACTTTTTGCCCTAAATCTAATGGATACAAAATGGGAAAATAAACTTTGGCATATGTACATACAATGAATGAACAATTCCCTGCAGGTTTTAAAGAAAAGTTTATTTATTTCTAACATTCTGCTCACCTCTCGTATATTCTTTCCATCAGAGATATACTCTGAGATTATTTTCTCATATGAAAAAAATCATAGAAAAAGCATCACATTTTCAAGAAGTGAAAATTGATCTGAAGCTATCTTAATGGTGTAGAAAAAAAAAATAATTCCAGTTGCCAAAAACAATTATTCCAGCAATCAGTGTCAGCGCAGTGCAGGGAATCCCCATTTGGGAGGTTGTCATGAACGCTTGTCGTGTTTTGACTTGGGCTTTGTCACAGGAGAGCGAACTATGGAGACAGATCCAATGTGATTGGGAAGTCTTTTAACCACTTATGAACGCAGTATTTTAAGGAAACAAATAACATAATTTTTGTTTGTTTTTTTTTTCATTTTTTCATCACAGCTTTCTATTATATATTCTGATGAAAGTACTGGCTAAGACATGGCCATGTGAAAGAACTTCGGTATGACAGTCAGAGCTGCCACTAGAAATTTCAGGCCCCATACTGGCAAACTTTTGGGCCCACCTGAGACTTCACCCAGCCTCCACCCCACTCTGCCTCCCACCCTCAAACCTTCCACAGTTCCACCTGTGCGCTCTCTCCTCCCCTGTGCATTCTCTCCTTCCTGTGCGCTCTCTCCTTCCCTGTGCACTCTCTCCCCCTTGAGCGCTATCTTCTCCTTTGTGCATCTCCACCCTTGTTTGCTCTCATTCCTCAGTAATCTAAATGGTCTGCTGCTGCAAAAACTGGGCCCTGAACTGCTGAGATAAATGGGCCTGCCCCCTGCACCAGGCCCAATAGAGAGAGAGAACTAGAAGAGGAGTCCATGCTGTCAACTTCTGCAGGCACCCCCTTCTTGCAATCAGTCACCGGGCCCCTTACGGGAGTAAGCCCAGTCAGGCCCTGATAGCGACCCTTATGACAGTACATATTTATTTTTCTAATTAAATGTGTCAAATCCCCCCCAAAAAAACATTTTAATAAACAAACCACAGTCTGAAAAATGTTTGGTCTGGGAAAATTAGTTATAATTCCAGGACTGCTGTAATAATTTGGATGCTGCTTTTAAGCAATGCCTTGAGATAGCAGCAGATAACTGTTTTATTTTTTTTATCTCCGCACTTACTTTTTCATTACCACATTATTCTACCAGAGGTGTTTCTTCACTGTCTGTGAAACATATGTTGCAGTCTTGAGGGCATACACAAAGTACGAAACATCAATAACGTAACCAACTTGCTACTGTATCACCTACTAGGGAAAGCTACAAGTCATAGAAATATGTAAATCTGGATGAAAAGTCTTAATGCATTACATAATGATTGGGAAGAAACTTAGTAAATATTGTCTGGATTTTAATTTTCCATAAAATATGTGTAAAATTGCAAGGATAATTCTGCGGCTTTTACTTTCAATATAGCCAGAGAGGTGTAGATTAAAATGAGTGTAACATCAGAAAATGATCTATTATTTAAGCAACATTTTGTGTTACATGTATCAATAAAAGGCATTATTTTTTTCCTAGTACATTTTTTAAACCTGATTTTTGTGAAACTAAAAAAAAAATTTCTGATGATAATTTCCCTTTAAGTCAGCAGACAGCAGCTTCTATTTGACCAAAGTGTATCTGTAAAAAATCACTATTTGTGATTTTTCCAAAACTGTTTATGTTTTTTAATGCTTACAGAGAAGGGAGAGGACAACCTTCAATGTTTATGTACAATATCAAATACCAACACCAAATTTGCGCCCCCAAGCACTGTGTGAAGCTGTAACGCCCCTGGCCATGTTTGCTGGTCCAGGTGTCAGTGGTGATATGCACCCTGTCACGCACAGAGTTTCTCAAGGAACGGGTGATGTTACCTGTGATATGCTGGTATAGCTCAGGCACAGCTTTCTTACAAAATTAATAACAAATGGGCAACTGGTACGGGGGAAGATGCGACAGCCATCAGCTTTTAGAAACTCTATCCATAAGATGAAAAGGCAGCATTTCCGTGGAAATCAAATTTGAGATGATAATGTTCAAGCTCTTTGCTTTGGGATATGTAGGAGGAAATTACCTTTTACGTGACCACAACTGTGGGACCCAGTGCTGTGCTGAAAGAGGATGGAGTAGGGTGCACACAAGAAAATGCTGGACTATGAGGGACGTGGAGGTGGATATGTCTTAGTGGATTGACAAAGAAATAGTGTGCTCGGGGTTTGATAAATTTCTGCTCTAACTTGTCCTGTAAGCTCACACAATATGAGACTCTCTGTGCTAATGAGTCTAAACCTCAGGGCCGCCATCAGGGCCTCACGACCCTGACAGTTGTGAGGGGCCCGGCCATGATGGAAGGAGAGGGGGCCCCGGACGAGAGGTGAGTGGGCGGGCTACAGTCTTCAGGCCCCGCCCCCTCACATCTTCTCTTCAGGGGCCCGGGCGCTGTATACTTGGGGAGCCCCTGACCGCTGGCCCCACACCATCCTCGGGGCCCCCTTAGCTCTGCCTCCCCGCCTCTCCATTGTCACTTTACCGGCGGCACCGCACCGCACTGCAGTCACTGATCGCCACCTCCTCCTGTCATGTGTAGTGTGACGCTGCATCCGGCGCCGCCCACACAGGAAATAGACCGCGGCGCCGACTGCAGGCCTGCAGCGTCACACTACACATGACAGGAGGAGGCGGCGATCAGTGACTGCAGTGCGGTGCGGTGCCGCCGGTAAAGTGACAATGGAGAGGCGGGGAGGCAGAGCTAAGGGGGCCCCGAGGATGGTGTGGGGGCAGGCAGAGGCAGCGGTGTGGGGGCCACTCTCAGGGGCCCCTGAGGCTGAGGTGTGGGGGCAGCTCTCAGGGGCCCCTGAGGTTGAAGTGTGGGGGCAGCTCTCAGGGGCCCCACACTTCAGCCTCAGGGGCCCCTGAGAGCTGCCTACCCCCACATGTCATCCTAGGGGGCCCCTAAGAGCTGCTCCCACACCTAAGCCTCGGGGCTCAGGGGCCCCTGAGGCTGAAGTGTGCAGGCAGCTCTCAGGGGCCCCCTAGGATGACATGTGGGAGTAGGCAGCTCTCAGGGGCCCCTGAGGCTGAAGTGTGGGGGCAGCTCTCAGGGGCCCCACACTTCAGCCTCAGGGGCCCCTGAGAGCTGCCTACCCCCACATGTCATCCTAGGGGGCCCCTAAGAGCTGCCCCCACACCTCAGCCTCGGGGCTCAGGGGCCCCTGAGGCTGAAGTGTGCAGGCAGCTCTCAGGGGCCCCCTAGGATGACATGTGGGAGTAGGCAGCTCTCAGGGGCCCCTGAGCCCTGAGGCTGAGGTGTGGGGTCCACACTCAGGGGCCCCTGACCCCCGAGGCTGAGGTGTGTGAGGGCAGCGCTCAGGGGCCCCAGAGGGTAAGGTGGAGGGCAGCGCTCGGCATGATCGCTTATGCCACACAGCAGCACACAGGTTAGGAGAGGGGAGAGAAGGGGGGCCCCCCAGCACACAGGGAGCCGGGCCCTCCAGCAGTCGTCTTTCCTCTCTGTCCCCCTCCTGTCGTCTTTCCTCTCTGTCCCCCTCCTGTCGTCTTTCCTCTCCGTCCCCCTCCTGTCCTCTTTCCTCTCCGTCCCCCTCCTGTCCTCTTTCCTCTCCGTCCCCCTCCTGTCCTCTTTCCTCTCCGTCCCCCTCCTGTCCTCTTTCCTATCCGTCCCCCTCCTGTCCTCTTTCCTCTCCGTCCCCCTCCTGTCCTCTTTCCTCTCCGTCCCCCTCCTGTCCTCTTTCCTCTCCGTCTCCCTCTGCCCTCTTCTCCTCCGTCTCCCTCTGCCCTCTTCTCCTCCGTCTCCCTCTGCCCTCTTCTCCTCTGTCTCCCTCTGCCCTCTTCTCCTCTGTCTCCCTTTGTTCTTTCTTCTCCGTCTCCCTCCTGTCCTCCAGATTTCTCTGTTAGCCTCTAATCTAGGACTTTGTGTTGTCAGCTCAGGGGCATGGCAGATGTTTGTGTGGGGGTGGTCCAGGTCCCTCCCCTGATGATGACATCACAGTCTGTTGCCCTCCCTTGTAGTGGTTGGAGAATCTGATGAGGTGACAGGATCTGACCCCGCTCCACAGGACGCTGCCGCTCATCCTGAAGATCAGAAAGCCAAGATCACCGAGGCTCCAGCGCAGGAGGAACCGCCTGAAGCTGTCAACGCTGAGGCCGAGCCAAGGACAGAGCGCACAATGAAGATGAGAGGTCAGTGAATCAGCACACAACTCTCTCAAGTGTGTGTGTATAATATATATATATGAGAGAGAGAGAGAGAGTAAAAAAAGGAAAAGCAGCACAAAAAAATAGAAAAGAGTGGACCTTATAGCCCAATGAAGTGGCCATGCATTGGGTAATACAGTCCACTTTTTTTCTATTTTTTTGTTCTGTTTTTCCTTACTTTAGGGTGCTTTCACATTTGCGTTCCCCTCCGCAGCGTTCTGCGGAGGGGAGCCGCAATGTGAGCGCAGCACCGCAAGTCCCTATCTTTATAATGGGAGCGCACGATGTTGCGCTTGACTGCACATGACTGTGCGCACCCATTCACCCCCATATGTGATCAGGCATCCGCCTGCGCACAGATCACATATGGGAGTGAATGGGTGCGCACAGTCATGTGCAGTCAAGCGCAGCATCGTGCGCTCTCATTATAAAGATAGGGGCTTGCGGTGCTGCGCTTACATTGCAGCTCCCCTCCGCAGAACGCTGCGGAGGGGAACGCAAATGTGAAAGTAGCCTTACTCTGTTGTAAGGAACCATCTGGATTGCTGGTTGGGAAGCATTTCACATAAATTGAGGTCATTTTTGGTGCTGTTCGAATTTCACTATATATATAACGTATGTTTAGGTGGAGGCGGAGCATGGGTGGAGGCGGAGCACGGGTGGAGGCTGGGCGGAGTCTCAGGGGGTGGAGGCTGGGTGGAGTCTCAGGGGGGCCCCAAAATTTTGGCAGTGAGGGACCCCGAAATTCCTAGTGGCAGCCCTGCTAAACCTACCAAAGTTCTTTCCACGATATATCAGGCTCTTCTAACGAGTGATCTTTGTCTAAAAAGAGCATACATTACCCGGTGGGAGAAGGACTTAGGCTAGGGTCACATTAGCGCCATGAATGCTCTAAAACCAGCGTTTTTCAAAGTGAAAATCTTGAAAAACGCTAGCATTAACACCTCTATAGGCTCCCGTGCAAAAAACACATTGCAAATGTGCAATGCATTTGACACTATGCGTATTTGCCAAAGCACGCACAAACGCAGTAAGCAGCGCTTTTGGGGGCGTTTGCAAAAGCGCATGTGTATTTTTAACATGGGAGCCTATGGGAAACGCATGAGATAACGCTAGCGCTAAAAAGGGAAAAGATGCCATGAAAATGGCAAGGGCAAAAAACTGCTGACATTAACGTATCTTTGCAAAGGACGTTCCCTATTTTCTGTCCTTTACTACCTCTATACCCCACCCCTGGCTCCATGACGCAATTGATCTATCATTGGATGAGCACTCAACGCCCACACCTCCGACATACCTACTGCACTGATGGATCCTCATAATAAGGTATTTACTCCAGCCACCTTTAATGCCAATGGACTGAATTCCCCTACACCAGAAGACATACTCTAGCTCTACTCAAAAAAACAAAAAGCTGATATCCTGCTAGTGCAGCAAACCCATTGTAAGCCCGACAAGATCCCTAATTTGGAGCGATCTCACTATGACACCTGGTTCCATGTCACATCCACACAGTCAGGCTCGAGAGGCATCTCAGTGGCAATAGCGGGGGGAGTGCTCTTCCAGGTGCAAAAGACACATATAAACTCAAATGGAGCTATATTTTTGTTAAAGTCCTTTTGGCCAGCAACTTGGTTACATTTTGCAGCTTGTATGCTCCTAACAGAAAACCTTTCAAATGGTTGCTGGCGACCTTGAGAAAAATTAGATTTCCGAGAACGTATTCTCTGTCTTGCACCATTTTTGGGAGTATACATTTTCTGCAGGTGGACACCCAAAAAACGTATACTCCCGAAAATGGTGCAAGACATGGCACTCGTTGACTTCGTCTGCACCATTAAGGTCAATTGCCCTGGTTGGCGCATATGTCCAAAGCCTATTTTCGAACATAAGCTCCAAAGGGAGCACTGAACGCATTCTAAAGCACAATATGAAAGTACCCTTAGGCAGTGCAGCCCACACTGCAACTAGAATCCACGAAGGAGAGTATACACTACACAGCATATACAAGCTTATGTGGGGGGAGAGCAGACTGTAGGGATACAGCTGGTATGTGGAAACGGTACCACTCTGTAACAAGGTTGAGAAGGAAATAACCAGGAAACTGCAGAGAGGATCAGCAGAGCAGGCTAGCAGGAGCAGGTGTAGAAATAGCCAGTCCGGAATAGAGCAGGAGCCGGGAAACAGCCAGAAGGTCTTGAGAAGCCAGGAATAGTCCAAGGAGCAGTGTCCAGGAGTACACACAGGGAACAGCTAGTTTGGATACAAAATACTCAGACAAGGCATGGATGAAGAATCGGAACTTAAATAGACAGAAAGCAGGAACCTCAAGGTCATAATGAAACAACGGATTCCATTTTAAGTAAGGTAACAAGGCACAGAAAGTTCAATGGAAAACCCAGAATCCTAACAGCAAGGAAGTAAAAGTGTGTGCAGACATTACAGTACAGTATCACAGCTGATTCTTTTTATGAGGAAAAACATTTCCCTAACTGTTTATAGAAAATCTTTTACCTCAAAGAAAGAATTGTCGATGTTCCTGCGCTGTAATGTCTATACACTGTGTGCAGAATTATTAGGCAAATGAGTATTTTGATCACATGATACTTTTTATACATGTTGTCCTACTCAAAGCTGTATAGGCTTAAGAGCCAACTACCAATTAAGTAAATCAGGTGATGTGCATCTCTGTAATGAGGAGCGGTGTGGTGTAATGACATCAACATCCTATATAAGGTGTTCTTAATTATTAGGCAAATGCCTTTCCTTAGGCAAAATGGGTCAGAAGAGAGATTTGACGGGCTCTGAAAAGTCCAAAATTGTGAGATGTCTTGCAGAAGGATGCAGCAGTCTTGAAATTGCCAAACCTTTGAAGCATGATCACCGAATAATCAAGCGTTTCATGGCAAATAGCCATGGCAAATAGCAAGAAAGGTTTTGGGCAAAAAAGGCGCAAAATAACTGCCCATGAATTGAGGAAAATCAAGCGTGAAGCTGCCAAGATGACATTTGCCACCAGTTTTGCCATATTTCAGAGCTGCAACGTTACTGGAGTATCAAAAAGCACAAGGTATGCTATACTCAGGGACATGGCCAAGGTAAGAAAGGCTGAAAAACGACCACCTTTGAATAAGAAACATAAGATAAAACGTCAAGACTGGGCCAAGAAATATCTTAAGACTGATTTTTCAAAGGATTTATGGACTGATGAATTGAGAATGACTCTTGATGGGCCAGATGGATGGGCCAGAGGCTGGATCAGTAAAGGGCAGAGAGCTCCACTCCGACTCAGACGCCAGCAAGGTGGAGGTGGGGTACTGGTACGGGCTGGTATCATCAAAGATGAACTTGTGGGACCTTTTCGGGTTGAGGATGGAGTGAAGCTCAACTCCCGGACCTACTGCCAGTTTCCGGAAGACAACTTCTTCAAGCAGTGGTACAGGAAGAAGTCGGTATCATTCAAGAAAAACATGAATTTAATGAAGGACAATGCTCCATAACATGCATCCAACTACTCCACAGCGTGGATGGCCAGTAAAGGTCTAAAAGAAGAAATAATAATGATATGGCCCCCTTGGTCACCTGATCTGAACCCCATAGAGAACCTGTGGTCCCTCCTAAAATGTGAGATCTACAGGGAGGGAAAAGAGTACACCTCTCGGAACAGGGTCTGGGAGGCTGTGGTGGCTGCTGCACGCAATGTTGATAATAAACAGATCAAGAAACTGACATAATCTATGGATGGAAGGCTGTTGAGTGTCATCATAAAGAAAGGTGGCTATATTGGTCACTATTTTTTTTTGGTTTTGTTTTTGCATGTCAGAAATGTTTATTTCTAAATTTTGTGCAGTTATGTTAGTTTGCCTGGTGAAAATAAACAAGTGAGATGGGAATATATTATGTTTTTATTAAGTTGCCTAATAATTCTGCACATTAATAGTTACCGGGCACAAACAGATATCCTCATAAGGGCTCGGACACACTCTCCGAGTTACATCCGAGTTTGACAGACGAGACTCGGAACAGGCTGGAGCAGTGACCCTGAACGGCTTCTCTGTCTCTGGACGGGGAATAACATCTGCTTGTATTTCTGTGCAGCATCGCATTCCCAGTCCAGAGACAGAGAGGTCTTTCAGGGTCACTGCTCCAGCCTGTTCCGAGTCTCGTCTGTCAAACTTGGATGAGTGTGTCCGAGCCCTAAGATAGCCAAATCTAAAAAACCTCACTCCAACTTCCAAAAATATTAAAGGGATCCTGTCACCCCCAAAACACCTGTAAACCTATTAAAACCTGTCCCTAGAGCATATTAACACTTTCCCTACACTGTTTTTACCTCCTAAATGCAGTAAGTGACATTGGATAAAAACGTTTTATAAGTACCTGATTACTGATGATAATGAGTGACTATCTATTCATAGTCACTCATCAAGACTGCCCCTCTGCTTCATATCACGCCTGAATAGGCGTGATCTACTGCCCAGATTCAAAATCGCGCCTCCCTGCACGCCTCCCCGCTGTGTCCTGTGACGTCCGAGGCTGCTGTGTGGCCGGGTGACGCGATCCGCGTCATTCGCGGCGCCTGGTGACGTATTTACACCAGCGCCGCGCTGTCGGCTTCAAAATGCGCACTGCGCATGCGCATTGGGCATGCGCAGTGCGCATTTTGAAGCCGACAGCGCGGCGCTGGTGTAAATACGTCACCAGGCGCCGCGAATGACGCGGATCGCGTCACCCGGCCACACAGCAGCCTCGGACGTCACAGGGCACAGCGGGGAGGCGTGCAGGGAGGCGCGATTTTGAATCTGGGCAGTAGATCACGCCTATTCAGGCGTGATATGAAGCAGAGGGGCAGTCTTGATGAGTGACTATGAATAGATAGTCACTCATTATCATCAGTAATCAGGTACTTATAAAACGTTTTTATCCAATGTCACTTACTGCATTTAGGAGGTAAAAACAGTGTAGGGAAAGTGTTAATATGCTCTAGGGACAGGTTTTAATAGGTTTACAGGTGTTTTGGGGGTGACAGGATCCCTTTAAGCTTTGATATTTATGAGTTTTTTGGGTTGATTGAGAACATAGTTGTTGATCAATAATGAAAATAATCCTCTAAAATATAACTTGCCAAATAATTCTGCACACAGGATATACTCTCCCCGGCCCAGGAGATGTGGTGTAATCAGACCATGTCCCTGTATGGTCAGACACATTCAATTCACAATACATAGGAAGGACACATATATAAGATTATGGCAGCCCAGGAGATGTGGTATGATCAGATCATGTCAGACCATGTCCCTGTACAGTCAGACACATCCATTACGCAGAACATAGCAGGGGCATATATATAAGATTATCTCATCACAAGAACATTTTTTTAAACATCTAATTATGGAAATTATTTTTATTCCAAGGTCTATTAATTAAAATTATTTTTTTTACATGGGAAAACTCCTTTAAACTCCTGCGCCTGATCCCATGTCCTGTGTATATCTTCAAAAAGGGGAATTATTTACAGGGGATGATATTTACAAGTTTGCCGTGACGCCACCTGTAGCTTCTGGTGAGCAGTCAACAGCGCCGCCACAGTCCGCCGGAGGTAGGTGGTAATGCGGCAAGTTGGGAAAGTCCTCTACAGGTAGGGCTGGACCTCCAGGGCAGCATAGTGTGAAAGGGCAGCTTGTAGTGGAGCTGTAGATGGAATGAGGAGTGCTGGAGAAGTCTATGAGGGGCACGGCGACCGGAGAGGGATGACACACGCACACTGCAGAAGTCTCTTTTACCTTTTTACTGATGGTACGTAGGTAAAACTTCCAGGGCACTGACAGGTGACCAGGTTGCACAGTGGGACCCCACAGCAAGTAGGTATAATGCCTCTGTTCCTCTGTAGTGATTGAAGCTCATTCTGCTTGAAGCCAGACTTGCCTCCTCTCTCTTCCTGACTTTGATGTCTGTCTCTCCTCCTGTGCAGTCTCCGGGTTACCCTCTCTGATCACTGAGGTGGTACACTGCTGTGTCTGGCTCCTTCTCTTTGACCCACAGGGGGACCAGGTGGCTGAAGCCTCCACGGTGTGACAGGTTCTCTGTGGTCATGGAGTATCCCACAGGTGCGGATCCCCGATGTCTTTGGACGAACTCCCACAAGTTCCTCACTCCCATCAGGCTGTCTGCTCCTTGCATTCAGTCCCCACGTACGCTTGCGGGATGTCAGAAGGGCCACTCCGGATCACTGGTTCGTACCTAACCGCAGCACCGACCACCAGGACGTCTTCACAGCTCTCCTAGCGTCTGCACACTCTGACTAACTCCTCCTCCAGCAGCAGTATTTATAGGGGATCTTACCTAAGGTCAGCAAGTTGAGCTCCCCCTACTGTGCCGGGGTGGAAGATGTTGCATGTAGTAGGTACCTGCTGTGGAAACCCAGCTGTGCATTAGAGAGTGTGGGGCCCCACGGGACTGGGGTACTCGGTACCGGACCGGACGGTACTGGGGAAGTCACAGGTGGCTTGGTCCGGACCGTGTCCCTGGCTCGGCAATAAAAGCGGAATTATTTACAAGGGGATTTGTCACGGGTGACGCCACCCACTTGGTGCGGCCAGTGATGGGGCCGCCGCTGCTGCAGAACCTCCGGGGGTGATGGAGTGGCAGCGGAGATGGTATAGTTCCAGTGGGAAGAACTGTATCCCCCGGGGCAGTAAGGGTTAAGTCTATGGTGTGTAGTTGTAGCACACTTACTTTGCAGGCTGCAGGGATCTCTCCTCCTGGCTGGTGCTGACAGGCTGGATCTGTATGAGGGAGAATGGGATGCAGATAGAGGCAGACAAGAGAGGCAATTCAGGGTTTTCCAAAGCTTTACTCGTTGTTCTCTCTCAGCAGGTTACAAGTTATTTGCAGTTCTTACAGCACAGTTACAGTTCTCAACATGCGGGTGCTTTCTCCCTTTCCGGGTTCCCTTCTCTTCTGCAGCCAGGCCTCTTTCTCCCTGTGACCCCTCACACAGTCTGTAGTGTCCCTTTCCGGGCTATTGCATTCTCTTTCTCTGTGTTGTGCGACACTGGACAGTATGGCGGTGACTCGGGCTTCTGTGAGTCCTAGTGCGTCACTGAGCAGCCTGTCCTTTGGGTTAGGGATCTCAATCTGGAACTCAGACCCCTCGTCGTGTTGTCTGGGGATGCCGGGTAAACTACGGTCCCCTCTAGAGCCGACACTCTACTTTAGCCCAGCCTCCAGTAGTCCTCAGCACGAGGCTCTACCAAGCTCCTTCTCTCTGTTCCTTCTGGTATTCTAGGAGGGCTTCTCCACCTGCAGTCAGTGGCTTCAGCTGCTGTCTAGGGCACGGGTTCCACCGTCCCTCTCTGTCCTGTCACACTCCTGGTGGCATCAGCATCGGATGGGCTTTCTCTCCCCTCTGGCTCGCACTGGCTCAGTACGGATTCTGCGCTCCTAGCCTTGCACTCACAGAAGTATGATCGTCCTTCAGTCTTTACATCTCAGCTCACTGTGGCCTACTACCTTCCTTCACTCCTCCCCCTCACTATATACTGTCAGTCACCTGACCTCTGGTGTGCCCAACCCACTCCTCTGAATCCACCTACCCTCCGATCTCATATAGTCTCTAATCTCAGGGCTGGATGTAACCTTCTCTGACACGTGGGTTGTGTGGGCTGTGAGGGTGTTGTTGTTCAACAATGTCCTACCTGCCTGTCTGCAGTTCCCTTTGTGGCTTCCTGGACGCAGGGGCGCCATATTCTCCCGGAGTTAAATAGCGTGTCCTCGCGCTGCCCGGCTTGGATTACCCTGAAAACATTTTTATTTTCATATAACAGTAAACATTAAGTATTCTTGGTTTCTTCCCGTCCGGGAGGCACAATTCTTATAACATTGCATTAACTATAAAACAAGTGCATGGGTATCTATGTCATTACCCTTTTCTGTAAAAGACACATTATAAAAGCATTACTTTGTATCAAAAGTATAAAAGTTCTTCTTTCAAAAAGTGCAAAAAGTTTCAAAAAGCAGCTTCAAAATTCAAAGTTCTTGATTCTAAACAGTCAGAGTCTCATGCACCAACTCGCATGTGCAGCTGGTCATAAAACCAAAGGGGAGCACACAAAGGTGCTCAACTATTTACAGAGGGCGTTCTTATTACATCATCGTCCGTGATATTAAATGTTCATTTTCAAACATATAAGACAAACAGGGGAATGCTAGCATCCACTCAGGTAAGGTAGGGGATCAATAAGGAAAAATGCTTCATTCACACTTACAGTTTCTTCTTTCTCCTTGTCTGGTTACAGGACACGGGTCTCACTCCTTCTTCTCTTCCAGCTTGACCTTCCACGGGAGTGTTGGTCGTCCTCTTTTCCTGGGGAACATCTCGAGCTCTTGCAGGGCTTGAATTAGCAGATAACTCTCCGGAGTCTGAGTGGCAACATCTGCTGTCTTCTTTACGGGGATAGTTTCAGTAACAGGTACTAAGCCTGTAGTAGGACCCGGGTTAACGATTGGGTCGGCGGTATTATTGGATTTATTTCTTCTAATGCAGCATGTCATTTTCAGACACATCTAAGCAAAGTCTGTGCACTCTTATGCCATACGGGCCTCTTGCTCCTTGGACAATCACATAGAAGATCCACTCTCCAACTTGCACTTCCCTGTCCGGGTGTTTTTCTGGCAAGTGCGGTTCAACATCTCTGCGGTTGATGAAAATGTCACCATCTACTCCTTCCTCGCGGGCAAACGCATATCCATCCTCAGGCTTAACCTTCACAATCCTGCCCTCATGTCTCTGGGATCCAGTAATGCTTCTGTCTCGCCTAGCAACAGTTTTTAAGTACTGGGTCAGTGCAACTAATTCCCGCTTTCGCTCTTGTCTTTTCTCTTCTTCCTGCTCCCATCTTTTACTGCACCTTCTCAGGTATTCATTCCTGGTGACTATCTCTACGGGGCCTACTTCACCTCCAGGATCTCCTACAAAGCCCATCATGTCATCACAGTTTTGTCCCGCTCCCACCAGCAACGGAGTTGCTCTCCCTTTACCTCTGTCGTCTCAGGCGCTGGTATCAGGGGCTCTGGCAGGGACAACCACTTCTCCTCTAGGGCTCCGAGCGGGTCGGTCTCTCGCTTGGCAGCACGCGGTGTAACACGCGGCACGGTCAGATCCACCAGCGTTGCTGTACGGCATCCACCCTCGCTCTGCATGCGGTCACGGGTGTCGGCAACCCAGCGGCAACCCCGCCGGGTGTATTGGACGTGGGGACGCTCTCCACCTTCCGCCATCTCTCCACGGCACACAAGTTCTTTCCTCTGCTGGGTTCCTCCACCGGGTCACTCCGTGGGCTCTCTGGGATCACTTGCGGTCTTCGGGTGCAGCGTTCTTCCAGGCGTCCTCTGCTTCCGTCCGCATGTACTTGAATGGTGACTGCTTTCTTCCGGTTGCTCGCTCCGCCCCCCCCTGATGACGATTTCCTTCTTCTCGGTTCGCGCCAGCTTCGTGGTAGGAGGGTCTAGGGGCGGCGGCTCTTCCTTGAGAGTGACAGCTGGCTCTCCCGGAGTTAAGGAGAGCCAGGGTGGGACCTTCTTTTCGCGCCTTGGACCGGGCCGGCCCACGATGGGAGTCTTAGGAACGCCTCCTCTGCACATGGCGCTAGTCCCCTATGGCCGCCATTAAGGTCAGTTTTGGCGGGAAAAGTTCTAAACACGTTGTCTAGGCGCACGAGGTCCAATTCTTTTGGACCAGGTAGATCCTGTTCGTGATGCCAGGTTGTCGGGCCCCACGGGACTGGGGTACTCGGTACCGGACCGGACGGTACTGGGGAAGTCACAGGTGGCTTGGTCCGGACCGTGTCCCTGGCTCGGCAATAAAAGGGGAATTATTTACAAGGGGATTTGTCACGGGTGACGCCACCCACTTGGTGCGGCCAGTGATGGGGCCGCCGCTGCTGCAGAACCTCCGGGGGTGATGGAGTGGCAGCGGAGATGGTATAGTTCCAGTGGGAAGAACTGTATCCCCCGGGGCAGTAAGGGTTAAGTCTATGGTGTGTAGTTGTAGCACACTTACTTTGCAGGCTGCAGGGATCTCTCCTCCTGGCTAGTGCTGACAGGCTGGATCTGTATGAGGGAGAATGGGATGCAGATAGAGGCAGACAAGAGAGGCAATTCAGGGTTTTCCAATGCTTTACTCGTTGTTCTCTCTCAGCAGGTTACAAGTTATTTGCAGTTCTTACAGCACAGTTACAGTTCTCAACATGCGGGTGCTTTCTCCCTTTCCGGGTTCCCTTCTCTTCTGCAGCCAGGCCTTTTTCTCCCTGTGACCCCTCAAACAGTCTGTAGTGTCCCTTTCCGGGCTATTGCATTCTCTTTCTCTGTGTTGTGCGACACTGGACAGTATGGCGGTGACTCGGGCTTCTGTGAGTCCTAGTGCGTCACTGAGCTGCCTGTCCTTTGGGTTAGGGATCTCAATCTGGAACTCAGACCCCTCGTCGTGTTGTCTGGGGATGCCGGGTGAACTACGGTCCCCTCTAGAGCCGACACTCTACTTTAGCCCAGCCTCCAGTAGTCCTCAGCACGAGGCTCTACCAGGCTCCTTCTCTCTGTTCCTTCTGGTATTCTAGGAGGGCTTCTCCACCTGCAGTCAGTGGCTTCAGCTGCTGTCTAGGGCACGGGTTCCACCGTCCCTCTCTGTCCTGTCACACTCCTGGTGGCATCAGCATCGGATGGGCTTTCTCTCCCCTCTGGCTCGCACTGGCTCAGTACGGATTCTGCGCTCCTAGCCTTGCACTCACAGAAGTATGATCGTCCTTCAGTCTTTACATCTCAGCTCACTGTGGCCTACTACCTTCCTTCACTCCTCCCCCTCACTATATACTGTCAGTCACCTGACCTCTGGTGTGCCCAACCCACTCCTCTGAATCCACCACCCCTCCGATCTCATATAGTCTCTAATCTCAGGGCTGGATGTAACCTTCTCTGACACGTGGGTTGTGTGGGCTGTGAGGGTGTTGTTGTTCAACAATGTCCTACCTGCCTAGCTGCAGTTCCCTTTGTGGCCTCCCGGACGCAGGGGCGCCACAAGAGATCTGTGGCTACCTGTGTGAGCAGGGCACCACACTTGTACACTGTTAAGCTATCTACAGTATATCCTTTTATATGAAGTAAACTTCTGTGACAAGTAATGAAGGTGGAGAATTTATTGTCATGGTAAAGTTTGCTACATCTGTAGTTGGATTAAATTAAAAATAGTTACCACAAAAGTTCATTTGTTTGGACGGAGACACACGATGCAAAACAAATGTGAGATACTCACACAAATCTCACATGACTCACCCGGCATAGCTACCGTATCTCTGGACAGGAGCGTGTCAGCTGCTTTTGCTTCTATGCAGCTGACGGCCTCCCTTCCAGAGAGCCGGCGGCCATTCCGGGTGAGTCATGCAAGACTTGTGCGAGTATCTCACATGTGTCTCACATTGTGTGTCTCCAGTCTTAAGGCCGGTTTACACATAGCCATTAACGATGTTGCTGCAACTTGTGATGTTGCAGCGACTTCGTAGTTAAGTCACACGTGTGACATCTTGCAACGATCAGCGATCAGCTTGATGATCGTTGTAGAATGGCCAGGGTCATTTTTCGATCGTTGGTCTCCCGCTGTCACACACGCCAATGCTGGCCACCCAGCGGGAGACCAACAATCATCGACCTCCCGGCCGATGCTCAGCGCCGCACAGTGCACGCTGGGACAGGTAACCAGGGTAAACATCAGTTAACTAAGTGCAGCGCTATGCTTAGTTACCCGATGTGTACCCTGGTTACAAGCGTTCTCACTGGTCGCTGATCGCTGGTGAGTCTGCCTGTGTGACAGCTCACCAGTGATCAAATAGCGATGTCCCAGCGATCCCGATCATTGGTCGGGTCGCTGGGACATCGCAACGTGTAAACCAGCCTTTAGAATCTTTTCTCCAACTAGTACTATTGCACCCCTCTCATTTAACAAAGTGTAATGCCAGCATGTCACATCATCATGCTAAATGAGAGTCACAATGACAGCAATACACTACAGGGGCGTCACATCTCTGCCCAGTAACGACCTTTCCATTAAGTGGGTGTGTACCGTAAACTATGTAAAGAAGGAGGCAGAAACCGTAGTGCAGGTGTGGCACCCCAGGGTTCATGTGCCACAGTAACACCACAAAGGGTTAACTCCCCACACAACCCACAACACTACACTAGTGCCTCCAGGCCAGAAGGGGGAGCAAAAGCTGCTTCCCTATATATTCTGGTGTGGAGAGGAAGTGGGCAGTTCAGTTCCTAGGAAGAAGGACCTGGGTGTAAAAGAACTGGATTAGGCGCAACCCATGGTCCACTGTCCAGTTCCACGCCAAGCCAGGGTCTGAGGAATGGAGACAGGAGAAGCAGAGGAACACACCTGGGAGACCGAGTTTCACAGTGAACACCAGATTAGTGAAGGTTCCACATCTTCACTGTACCACAGCAAATCAACATGGCGGGGTCAGGAGCACAGGACAACACTCAAGTTGCCTAGCAGATTGGTATCTGTGAGGGGAGACAGGGCCGGCAGCTTAGCTAAAGCGGCAGCAGGGCCACACACACAGCGCAGAAACAGGGAGCCAAAGGACCCGGCCAGGGTGGGAGCAACCCGTCCCCTGTACAGACACCATGGACAGTACCCAGCTGAATCACCATCTCAGTAAAAGACCTGGAAAACTACAAAAAACGTGAGTCTGTGTAATTCTTGCGCTTGAGCCCCGCTCTACATCACAAACTGTTTCATCACTACTGCCCCGGGGACCAGACTCTGCCCGTGGAGAGCCGTCACATCACATGCTGCCATCCATCACCCCTCGAGGTTCTGCAACAGCGGTGTCACCCTGACCACATACCACGGGTGGCGTTGACTCCATCCCCTGTAAATAACCCCCAATCTTTACTTGTGGGCTGGGGACACAGTCCGGATCAAGACCGCCAAGATACCCTCATGAATCCAGGTCCGGCACCTAGTACCCTGTCCTAGTGGGCTCCACACAGGCATTGTAGAGATTGCAGCTTTATCCAGATCCCATTACTCACTGCTGTGGTATAAGCTGACATTCAGCAGATTGAGCAGGTTGTACAAGTTGCACCATTTTTTGGCTTCCTTAGCCTAAATATTTTAATAATGCAATGAGTTTTGAGAAGTTTGTATGAAGTTCTTATTTTGCGTTATCAGCAAACCTACCATGGCACATTGGCTTTTTAGATGGCATATCCTATCTATATATCACAATTTGGGGCACATAATATTGATGTTCCTTCTGTAGTTTGCATATGTATTTTTTTCGTATAGGAACAGCCCGAAGAAAGTTACAGATATGATGAATACTACAAAGACAGATGCTTTTCTGCTTCTCGTACTTTAATCCACACTTTAGGCTTCACTAATTAATCTAATTCCACCTCCTCTAGAGTCAACATCTGGTATTTAATTTAGTTTACTACTGCTCAGAGCGATCTGAAAATGAATTCAATTACCATCCCTACGATAAAGTGCAACAATCTTTCAAAGTCCATTAATTGTTCAAAAGTAAAAAACGAGCTTCACTCTCATCTCACACAAAGTATAATCAGTTTCCTCCACGATAGTGATGGTAAAAGGTGAAAATAATAATAATAAATTAATACCAATTATGTATTTCGTGTCCAAAGTGGACTACAATGTATAGATTTACAGGCATATATGAGGCTGTAGTGCCCAAATTAAAAGACCCATGGTCAGTTCACGCTTGGTTCCATACTTGGAACATAAAACACAAATGTGTGAAACTGACCTAATGGCAAGAGGACAACATAATTAATAATAATATTTATTCATTTATATAGCGCTATTAATTCCATAGCACTTTACATACATCAGTAATGCTGTCCCTATTGAGGCTCACAATCTAAACATCCTATCAGTATGTCTTTACAATGTGGGAGGAAACGGAGTGCCCGGAGGAAACCCATGCAAACATGGGGAGAACATATAAACTCCTTGCAGATGTTGTCCTTGGTGTCCTTGGTGGGAATTCAACCCAGGACCTCGGGACCTCAGTGCTGCAAAGGCTGCAGTGATAAAGCAAGCTTCGCACATTCAGGCTGCGGCTATTGCAATAAACCATTTGGACTGTGTTCATATCTTATGATATGGATCCACTGCAAAATCACATAAAAATCTCAAAGTGAACATTCCTTTGTAGAACGTTTGCTACAGATGTTTCCAGGGAATATGTGCAGTTTTTCAGTAGAAGAATTTGCATATGTTGATGCAACTTGCTGTAATTTTTCCTGCCAACTTGCAGCAGGGTTCACACTTTGCATTGAAAAGGGATGAAGTCCGCTATGAATTCTGTGGAAAAAAATAGCATGCCGCAAACTGTTAGGTGGATGTGCAACATCGGCAGATTTTCTACTAATTAGGATGCTCTAAATCCACAGAGTAACTGTATGTGGGAACATACCATAAAGAGGTGGTCTTTTTGCTTAATTTATAATTTGATCAAGGCTGCAAAATACTTACAGTTTTAATTTACACTGTTCAGCATTTTAAAATATTACCCAGATATCGCCTTTCCATACTGGAGGAGCGGCCGCTGTCACAACCAGAGGCGTGTTTGTTTTGGAGTTTCGGTGTAAATGTCACAACTGGTCATTTACACCCACTCTCCAAAAAGCATGCCCTAGACTCCAACAGGTCTCCACCCACCCCAGTTCCCAGCATGCCCAGCAACCCCAGACTCCTACAATCCTGCCCACGAAATTCCCCAATATGACCACCCATCCTATTCACCATGTAAACTGAACCACATTGCAAACAGTGGTCATCTCCTCCTCTGGCACACTGTGGCGAATTTGTAGCTGTGTGAAGGAGATGAACCGCTGAGTGTACTGTGTTGCAGTCTGTATGCGCTCATCTACTTCACTGAGCTGTGATTCGGCACACTGTGGCAGAGAAGGAGATGAGTGATGTGTGCAATGCGATGTGTGTACTCACCTCCTTCCCCAATGCCCATGCTGTCAATGACTCGATCCTCCTCTCTGTATTGTCGCAGCCACCCACTCTGTGTCAGTGCTGTGGTTCATCTCTTTCGCAGAGTAGGCATCTGCGCAGATACAGAGAGGAGGATTGGCTTCAGTGATAGCACGGGCATGGGGAAGAAGGGAGCACACACATTGCATTGCACATAGCACTCATCTCCTTCTCTGCCACAGTATGCCAAATCTGCAGCTCAGTGAAGAAGAGGAGCACTTACACTGCAACAATGCACTCAGCAGTCATCTCCTTCACACAGCTGCAAATTCGACACAGTGTGGAGAGGAGGAGATGGCCGCTGTGTGGAATGTAGTGATTTATATTATATAGGGGGTGGTGGTAATATTGGGGACTGGGGTGGGCTTGTTGGAGTCTGGGGGGCGCAGGCTGGTAGGAGTTTGGGGTGATAGGGCATGTGGGGACTGGGGAGGCAGGCCTGTAGGAGTCTGGGGCATGTTTATAGGACAGTGGGTGTAAATGACCAGTTGTGACATTGACATCCAAGCTCAAAACAAACACGCCTCTGGTTCTAGGCTAAGCTGGTCCTCCAGATGCAGAAAGGTGATGATCTAGGTAACAATACAAAATGCTGACAGGGTGTAATTATAAACTGTAAGCACTTTGCAGCCTACATACACACATAGAATTTATAAAAAAAAAAAGCCTGGACAACCCCTTTAACATTTTGGGAAGTAGGATCTATACCATTTTTTCCAGATTATAAGACATAATTTCCCCCCCTCCAATTGGGGAAGAAATGGGGGTGCATTTTATGATCCGGATATAAGCACATCGGGAGTGTGCGGCAGTGGTGGAGTGGGGTTACAGGAGTCAGAGACCCAATTAGTAAGGTCGGTGATACTGTGGGCCCAGGGCTCAGAGGAGGGAGTGTCTATGTGGCGTGAGTTGGGCATGATTCATTATGCTGGCGGTGGATGAATCAATGTACTTCTCTGAAAATGGTCGCGGAGATTGCTTGTACGTGGATGGAGATTCTGCTCTCTGAGATCTCCATCTGTGCACATACCGCCCCAGCAGCCCTTATCCTGAAGTCTTTCAACGCCAGCATAACAATGGTACCTGCATCTTGCCACCTCGACAACCTAAGCCTCAGGTTCACAGCATTGCCGATCCCTGCCGATTGGGACCCTGTCTTCTGTGACCTCACTCCACAGCCGCACCCACCGTGGTGAGCTTATTATATACAGGTTGTAACACGGACCCCATTTAACATTAAAAATATTTTTTTTCTCTATTCCGTTTCTAAATTTGTGGTGCATTTTATAATCCACAAAATATTTGTATGTTCTTTACTGAGCATCCCAATACCTCAGAGAGTACAAGCAATTAACACATCATACTAAACCTAGAGAGTAAAAAACATGATCTATGTATTACAGCTGCAGTCGTTATTCATTTTGCTATATTATAGCAGCACTCTTGAGTATATCACATACAGGTAGGTGCATCTCAATGAATTTGAATATCAACAAAAAGTGAATTTATTTCAGTAATTCAATACATAAAGTAACATATATCATATAGAGTCATTACACACAGAGTGATCTATTTCAAGTGTTTATTTATGTTAATGTTGATGATTATGGCTTATAGCCAATGAAAACCCAAAGGTCATTATCTCATAAAATTAAAGTAGGGGGATGAAGGTCTGAGGGATAAAATATGACCTAAATAGGTATGAGGCTTCACCTTGTGTGGTTGTGAGCGTCACAACCACTATAAAAGCATATTACGGCTGCTGAGTCCCCAGCATGGTGCATATAGAGTAGGGGAAATGAAGGGATAAACATCGTGTGCGTATTCCAGACACCAAGTCTGAATATATAATATTGATTTATTAGTCGCACATTTCAGAACTCCCTGGCCCCTTCCTCGGAACAAATCAATGTCACATTGCCATTTTTCAGGGTATTTCTGGGAGCCCTGAAATCATTGACTAATAATTCAATATTACATTCACCCTTTGATGTTCGTGGAATACGGCAGCATGATTTTTAACCCTTCATCCTCCCACTTTAATTTTCTGAGATAATGAACTTTTGGTTTTATTGGCTGTAAGCTATAATCATCAACATTAACAGAAAAATTGATGAAAATGACTCTATATGATATATGCGTTTCACTTTATGTATTGAATTACTGAAATAAATTAACTTTTTGATGATAATCTAATTCATTGAGATGCACTGTATATATTGTGCAATCAACATTGCACAATCCCAGAGCAATAGATCCTGATATTGCACACAATGTAATAAACTTATAATAATATAATAAAAAAGTCTAAAGTAACTTCCTCACAACAGTGAGCCATTGTTTTTCAAAGCAGGAATAGTCACGCAGGTGGCATAGGTATAGTAAATGCAATTACAAAAAAGTAGTTTACTAAGATAAAAATAAGAGGAAAAAAAAGATAAAACTATTGAAAACATAGGCAAAAACATCAGTACATCTAGGCTTCCATCTAAACCTCTGTAAAACCAGTTGTATGCTAGATGGACAAAACTATCACTTCCCCATACAAAAGGGGAAATGTCTATCTTCTTTTTCAATCTCAATGAATTAGAGAGAAATTCAGATTCTGATTCAATCCTGAAGGTCCTTTACCAGAACTCAATTGAATTTCTTAAACCGGTGTGGAGTTGTCCAGTATTCCTCTTAGTGTGGAGGCACGCTGGCGTTGAACTCGCGCGAGTTTAATGCGAGAAAAACTCGCATTAAACTCGGACCTGTATCTTTCAATGATACAGGTCACATTAATGCGAGTTTCTGGCATTAAACTCGCTTTGCTAGAGCAATCTGAGTGCAATCGCAGCATGCTGTGATTGCACCGCGATTGCCTCGCGCGAGGTGCCATTAAAAGTATATGGGTGGAGTCTAGCTCGCACCCACACAGCACATGGTGTGAGAGTTGCAGCCGTGTGCTGTCAAAATCACTGGCCCCCCGCAGTCCCCATACAGTTACAATAATGTTTCATTGCTGTGACAGCAGCTAGTGAAGCAGTATTGTATGTATAATTTATTATTTTTTGCAAAGTTACACTTATCAGCTTGATTTTACATGTTTTAACCATGTCGGCTGTTCAGGAGTTCATTCTGCACTGTGCTACCGAGGGGGTTTTAAGCCGGTGATTAAGGGGTTAATCAGATGCTGGTGTCATGACACCATCTGTCCAGGGGTTGTCCTCCCCCCATGAATACATGGTGACATGACATCATGTGTCTGAATGGGTTAATTATTCTGTAAACCAGGTTCAAGTGTATGTCGGGTTTAGAGATTTGACAGAATAAGCCGATGATTTGTGAATGGAAGCTTCAGCACCATGGACAGCTCCTTACAAATCACGGCTCTTTCTGTCCCGACATACACTTGAACCTGGTTTACAGAATAATTAACCCATTCAGACACATGATGTCATGTCACCATGTATCCAGGGGGGGAGGACAACCCCTGGACAGATGGTGTCATGACACCAGCATCTGATTAACCCCTTAATCACTGGCTTAAAACCCCCTCGGTAGCACAGCGCAGAATGAACTCCTGAACAGCCGACATGGCAAAAACATGTCAAATCAAGCTGATAAGTGTAACTTTGCAAAAAATAATAAATTATACATACAATACTGCTTCACTGCTGCTGTCACAGCAATGAAACATTATTGTAACTGTATAGGGATAGCAGGAATGCTGTTCCGTGGTCCATCAAGACCATGGACAGCAGAGAAAAATAAACAAAACACACGCACTCACACCTCACACTCGCACCACATACACTTACATACAGCCAGGCACACTCACCACACGCACCACACTCGGACCACACTAGCACTACACTCGCACCAAACTAGCACTGCACTCGCATCACTGTCGTGCATCAATCACGTTCCGTGTTTGATGCACGACAGTGTGACTCCACCCTTAGGGTACCTTTACACACCGCAACTTTTGGCGGTGATCGGAGGCAACCTAACGTGCGAGTGCACATTTTTCATGGTTGCCTCCGAACGCCGAAGGCGCTTTTACACGCTGCAATTTCGCCCTCAACCTAAGGCAACGTGTCTCCCCGGAAGTTGCCACACAAACAGCGGGAAACATCCGGTAGACTCCCGTCGCCGCTTCACACGCCGCAATCCCAAAGAAATGAGGGCGTACATGGTTAGCGCCGCAAGAACATAGGTGTGACAGACTGGTGTATTCCGCGCCCAACTAAGTTTTAATAGGGTGTCGACCTCCGCTGTCAGAAAGGTGCAAGGAGGGAGGGCTTTATCAGGGCCAGATATCTTCCTTCCAGCTTTTCTGTGCACCTAGTTTTTATTGTTGGTTTGTTTTTGTGTTTGCAAAGTAATAATAAAGCATCAAATTTTAAGGGTTAATATGAATTACACTGTATTCCGCGCCCCAAACACGCTGATTAGACAACGCAATAGCGTTATGATTGGCCAGCCTGCGCAGGAAGGCTGGCTAATACATGACGCCATTGCCATTGTGTAGTGTGAATGGACAGCTGTTCAAATATGGCGCCCTGTGAAGGGACAGCCAATGGAAACACAGTAGCCACCACCAATCATCGCTGACGGGGCGCAGTGTCAAGCATGCTGTGGCACACCTCCGGGAAATCAGTAGATGACGCTGATTCCATACCTATCGCCCCCTTCATGCTTGCCTCTGGTTTTAGAGCAGTGCTGTGAAATTGGAACCAGGCGCAACCTTTTTGATTGCTGCCAGATTCCCCAATTACACGCCGCAATTTCGAGGCAATTTCACAGCGATGGTGACGGGGCTACTGATTGCCTGTCAGATTTCTCTCCACGGTTGCGGCGTGTAAAGCTACCCTTAAGATACCTTTACACGCGACAACTTTTCTAGGAATTTCACTGACAACTTACTGGCTGCAGTGAAATCATGGACATATTGTTCCATTTGTACACAGCAACAAGATAGAACAATGTCTCCATGATTTCACTGCAACCAGTAAGTTGTAAGTGAAATTCCTACAAAAGTTGCCACGTGTAAAGGTACCCTCAGTTCCATCGTGTTCATTATTGCTGCTTGAATCACCAGGACAAGTTCTCATACTCATCGCTTGAATTCTCTGGAAGTCAATCCTTCATACTTAATCCCACAGGGACAAGCAACGTGTTACACCACAGCAATGGTATTACAGCTAATTGTCTACATAATTGTATATTATTTTTCTTCTCTTACCATATCAATTCAAGCCACGCAATTACTGCAAGGATTAATATCACACTTTGAGCCCTTAGGGATCCACGTGATGGCTCCAAACCAAGATGTCTCTTTGGTTTCCTGAGAATTGGTGCATAATAGGCGGGTATTCATGGAGATAATAATAATATTTATTCATTTCTATAGTGCTATTAATTCCAAAGTGAAACACTGTCCCCATTGGGGCTCACAATTAGTGATGGGCAAATCCTAAATTACTCGGAATCGCTTGACTCTAGCGAGTCCGAGCACAGGACTCGCTACTCGTTGCGAGTCTAGCGAGTCCAATGTTAATGAATGGGGAAGCGAGTAATAGCGAGTAGTGTGAGATTTACAAATCGCAGATGTGTCTCGGAAGCTTCAGCCTGAAGCAATCCTAGTTTTGTCATTTATTTGCATTGGACTCGTTTACTTTGCAACTGTAATCGCTGGGAAACTCGCACAGATAAGAGTCCTGTCTTCTCTGTGTGCTGGCTGCCAGCTCCAGGGTCCTAGAGCCCAGCCAGCTGCCTGATGTAGCAGAGCTGAGATTGTTCTCAGTCTGCTCATTCCCTGTGTACAGACATGAATGTCTGTGCACAGAGATGATGTAGCAGAGCTGAGATTGTTCTCAGTCTGCTCATTCCCTGTGCATAGACATCTATATCTATGCACAGGGGATGTAGCAGAGAGGACATCGCGTTTTGGACTGCGTCGGACGGAAGAGGATTTTTTTAATTAAAGATGGAGTCTCTAATGGCTTTTTTTTTTATTTCTAATAAAAAATTTTCTTTGTGTTGTGTTTTTTTTAAAACAATTTAATAGAAATTCATGGCGGTCATGTCTAATATTGGCGTGACCGCCATAAATTTCGGGCTTAGGGCCAGCTGATAATACAAAGCTGGCCCTAACCTCTTTATTACCCAGCGTGCCACCGCTACCAGGGCCGCTGGAAGAGCGGGGTTCAGCACCAGAGGATGGCGCTTCAATGAACGCGCCATCTTCTGGGGCGGCTGCGGGCTGCAATTTGCAGCGGGGGATGCCCAGAAAGCTTGGGCATCCCTGCGCTGCGGATTCCAGCCCCCAGCTGCTTAGCTGTACCTGGCTAGACATAGAAATTGCGCGGAGCCCCACGCATTTTTTTTAAATTATTTCATGAAATTCTGACTCTGACTCTGAGACTCTGACTCTGAAATTCACGAAATAATAAAAAAAAAATGCGTGGGGCTCCGCGCAATTTCTATGTTTAGCCAGGTACAGCTAAGCAGCTGGGGACTGGAATCCGCAGCGCTGGGATGCCCAAGCTTTCTGGGCACCCCCCGCTGCAAATTGCAGCCCGCAGCCGCCCCAGAAGATGGCGCGTTCATTGAAGCGCCATCCTCTGGCGCTGAACCCCGCTCTTCCAGCGGCCCTGGTGGCGGTAGCACGCTGGGTAATAAAGGGGTTAATACCAGCTTTGTTATACAAGCTGGTATTAAGCCCGAGATTCTTAATGTCAGGCCACGTTTGACCCAGCCACTAAGAATCTCCAATAAAGGGTTAAAAAAATACAACACAGAGAAAAATTTTTATTTGAAATAAAAAAAAAAGCCATTAGAGACTCCATCTTTAATTAAAAAAATCCTCTTCCGTCCGACGCAGTCCAAAACGCGATGCCCTCTCTGCTACATCCCCTGTGCATAGATATAGATGTCTATGCACAGGGAATGAGCAGCCTGAGAACAATCTCAGCACTGCTACATCATCTCTGTGAGCAGGCGGGCTCTAGGACCCTGGAGCTGGCAGCCTGCACACAGAGAAGACAGCTGGACTCGGCTCGCAATGTAACAGCAGTTACTTTGCGAGTTTCCCTGCTATCACTGGCACAGTAGCCGAGTCTAATGCAAACAATGGCAATCCTAGTTTTGTCAGCGTTTCTGACAAAACTAGGATTGATATTGATTTGCATTGGACTCGTGCGAGTAATCACTGGGAAACTCGCAGAGTACCGAGTCCTGCGAGTCCCTTACTACTCGCCGAGTAACGAGTCCTAGCGAGTACATTCGCCCATCCCTACTCACAATCTATATTCCCTATCAGTATGTCTTTGGAGTGTGGGAGGAAACTGGAGAACCCGGAGGTAACCCACGCAAACACAGGGAGATCATACAAACTCCTTGCAGATATTTGAGTGTATCTTCCAATAGGTAGGTGACCACTGTTTCTTCAGGGGCTTTCCCAGCTCTCAACATCTTGAGATATAAGATAAATTGAATCTCACCTTTTGGTCTTGTTCTCCTTTTGGGGCCATTGGAAGCACTGGGTTTCTTCTTTTCTTCTCCTTGACACACCAGGTCGAGATATTTTCATGGCATTTCATTGGAATCCCATTTCTCCAAATCCCCATCTCAGCTCATGCACCTGTATCTCAAATGTTGCACTGTCTGAACATATTTTCCATATTTTGCAGATTTCTCCTAATGTAAAGTCCTGTGCAAAATCTTTAGGCAGGTGTGGAAAAAATGCAAAGTAAGAATGCTTTAAAAAAAGAAGTGTTAATTACTCATTTTTATCAATTTGCAAACTGCAAAGTGAATGAATAAAAGAGAAAAAAAAGAGAAAGTAAAACAATATTTAGTCTCACTGCCCTTTACATTCAAAAAGCATAAATTCTTCTAATTACTCTTACACGACAGTAGGGATTTTGTAGGATTATAGTCAGGTGCATAAGTAACCAATTATACTAAACAGGTGATAATAATCATCATTTTCATTTTTTTTAATCACGGTAATTAACTGAAACATAAGCAGCTGTGTTAAGTGTCACGCCACAGGCTAGTGAGACACGGGATAAAACACAAACTCCAGGGAAAGGGATGCCGGATCTGTCCTTTACTGAGATCCTACACTGTCCATTATCTCAGAGGTACACTTGAAGGTGATCAGGTCTGAGCCGCCAGCGTAACCCTAACTCTTGAGACACCCTGAAATAACATCCCTTCTCACCACCCAAAGGTATAGAGAAAATCCAAAATAAATACTACTTAAAGCTGCTGCCATAACGCCAGACAGACGCAGGGGGAAAGGCACAAGGTCAGCTGATCTCCTCAGCAGTGCCTCACACATATCCATACTCCAGGCTTGTAGAAGTCAGAATGAGCTATCACTGACACCAGCTGGAGGAACATATGAATACTTAAAGAGAAGTAGGAGTGGACTCACACTGCCGGACGTCTTCCTAGCGCTAGCAGGAATGAAACACCTGTAACCCTTGCTGGTACTCAAGAAATTAGATCCAAATGTAAAACAACACAAAAGCTGTCACAACCTCGTGACAGTAGGAGGCTTAAAACTGGTATGAGGAACTCTCAAGGAACACTCTTATGGCCCCTTTACACGCAGCTACAGGTAACAGGTTTTCCACAGGTAACTTACTGGCTGCAGTGAAATCATGGAGACATGGTTCTATCTTGTTGCTGTGTACAAATGGAACTATGTCTCCATGATTTCACTGCAGCCAGTAAGTTACCTGTGGAAAACCTGTTACCTGTAGCTGCGTGTAAAGGGGCCATTAAGGTTGTGGAACATGGTTTCCTATCACTGGTCATACACTCCCGACAGAAGTTATGTCGCTTATACATGTTATGTAAATAAAAGCTTATAACCTGACATTAAATTAATCCATTGGTTTTATAAATTACTCTTTTGAAAGCTGAAACCCTCCAAAATGTGGTTTAGGTTAAGAAAATAAATTGGGATCAATGCTGAAATATTGATCATTTAAAGAAAACAGATTGTTCAGAGTTTGGCAAAACAAAAGTTTTGTCGCCGACAGAAAGTAATGTGATTTTCAAACAAAAAATTTATTTAAAATACAAATATATGTTGCATAACATTGGTGAATGAAGTTGTGGTGCTATTAGAGTCCTATTTAATATTTTGTGTGACTTCCATGAACTTGAAGGACTGCATCCATGCGGTTCAACAATGATTCATACAATTTATTAATGAAGTCATCAGGAATAGCAAAGAATGCAGTCTTACATGCCTCCCAGAGTTCATCTAGATTCTTTGTTTTGTCTTCCAAGCTTCCTCTTTCATCCTACCCCAAAAATGCTCAATGATGTTCATGTGTGGTGACTGAGCTGGCCAGTCCATGAGCACCTTGATTTTTTTTGCCTGGAGGAACTTTGTTGTAGAGATGGATGTATGAGATGGAGCACCATCCTGCTGCAGAATTTGACCCCTTTTATGATTTGAAATATAAGAGGTAGTCAATACTTCTTGATATTTTAGGCTATTGATATTGCCTTCCATCTTGCAAATGTTTTGCACATCCCCATACTGAATGTAACCCCAGACCACGATCTTTTCACCACCAAATTTAACAGTTTTTTTGGTGTATTTTGGATCCATATGGGCTCCAGTAGGTCTCAGGCAGTATTTGCGGTGGCTGTGGTGTAACTCTACTGAAGATTCATCAGCGAAATCCACCTTCTGCCAATTGCCAGCATCCATCTGTTTAGCAGTCTGTGGGACTTTGCATATGCCACACGGTTTTTTATTTGCCTTTTGTTCAGTGCTGGCTTCTGGCACTGATTCCACCATGGAGGCCATTTCAAGACAGAATCCTACAAACTGTTCTAGTTGACACAGGGACTTGAGGTGACCAGGCCTGTTGGAGCACTGCTACAGTGGAAGAGGGGCTTGTTTAGGATTTTCTAACCAACAAACGTTCCTCCTGAGCAATTGTCTTGCGGGGTCTGCCGGACCTGGGCTTGTCAAACACATCTTAAGTCTCTTCAAATCTTTTTTTAATTCATTGTACTTGACACTGAGACACATTAAAGGTGCCAGCCACCTCTGCAGTGGATCTGGTCTTCAGCCTCTTGATAATCAAGGCTTTGGTCGCAGAGTGGATTTTTGGCATGTTGTCAGAGCTCAAGTTGCAGTTCAAGTGAAGAACTGGGGTGCTGGATTTCTTTTTAGACACACCCACTAATTAACCGATCATTTACTGAGCACATGTAAACTATGATTGGGTGTATTTTATGACCAGTCAACAAAACTTTTATCTTGCTAAAATCTGACCTTTCTATGTTCATTAAATTATCAATATTTCAGCACTGATGCCAAATTATTTTCTTACCCTAAACCACATTTTGGAGGGTTTCAGCTTTCAAGAGTAATTTATACAACCAATTATACAACCAATGGATGAATTCAATTTCAGGTATAAGCTTTTATTCACATAACATGGATAAGTGACATAACTTCTGTCAGGGAGTGCGTGTGGTGTGAGGCACCGCCGGCGTGGCCACATGGCCGGGGTGCATCACATAGGCTTGCAGCACAGGTGCCTGTTCACATGAGCCTGTTTCACTGAGTGTGAGTGCTGTAAGACTGAATCGGTGCACAGTGGGTTAAGATCTGAGAGGTGCATGACACTAATGATGGCCGAGAGAGCAGTGTGTGCTGATTGCTAACAGCCCGGGTGTGGGTGTGTCAGGTGGGTGTGGTGAACAGGACTTAACCTGCCAGGTGTCTGTGTATGAGAAAAAGATGGGAACTCAATGCAGAGCAGACTACTGAGATGTGAGGACGTGTCAGAGGTGAGCTGTCCCTTTGGGACGTGAGGGGATCTGGCCCTTCTCCATGCGGGAGGCTCCTATCCCTCTGTTGCTTGACTGTGAGCCAGTGGCCAGGAACAGTTTGTGACAGGTCCTGGAGTTGGGGAACCGTGGCTGACCCTGCAGGGCGCTTGTTCAGGTGTGGGGCGACACACGTGCTGTAGGAGACCTTGGGGGACCCCTAGTGTACCCGGTGGCTCAGGTTGCTAAACCCAGTTCGGTGCCCAGTAAGGTAGCGGTCCATGGATGTTATGTGGACTAAATGTGCTATGTATATGTGTGCCAGGCGGGCATAGCCGCCATGATGTGTTGATGTGTGTATAGCCCTACGGGAGGCAAATGTGATGTGTTTACGTGTATGTGTGCCAGGCGGCCATAGCCGCCATAGGGTCCATATGAAGGACCCGTTGAAGTGTGAGGGTCTCAACGGAGTGTATGCAAAAGTACCCTGTATGAGTGGATTACCAGGGTGTATGCAAAATATCCCTGGGCGATGGATCACCAGGGCATATGCAAAATTACCCTGGTTGATGAATGTGTAGTGTAATGTGGGTGACTCATGATGGCAGATGCAGAAAGGGTCATGCATGAGGTATCCATGGGGCAACGGGTTGAGCTCCCTGTAGTAGGTAGAGATTCTCCATAATAGGATGGGGACTGACTGTTAGGTCGAGTAGGGTCCCGTTGTATAAAGTGTATAGTGGATAGGTAGAGACTCCCTAGGGGTAGGTTGAGGATCCCTATAATAATGTGTGATGTAACGTGGGACTGACTGTTAGGTCGAGTAGGGTCCTGGGGATAAGCGATGATTGTATAATGTAGGTAGAGACTGCCTAGGGGTAGGTTGAGGATCACTACAATAATGTGTAATGTGATTGTAAAGTGTATAGTGTATTATGTAATGTGAAATGTCCTGTAATGTAATTATATGAATGTTATGTACTGTGCGATGTAAATACGGTATTGTTATGTGAATGTAAGTGTCTTTTGTTCCCGGTTTATGTCGTTCATAATAAACCGTTTAGACACTTGATGCACTGTTAACCCTTGTAGTAGTGTCAGTTCCCGTTTCCAAGCGAGTTACTCAGGGGCACTACCTCACAGTGGCTAGAAAAGTTGCTGGATCTAGTGGACTTATATAACCATGTCCCAGTGAGTTCCACCAATTGTACTCCAGCATATCTCATGCGAGCAAGACCTGGTAATTTACCAATTGACCTAGATATGGGGATAGGAAAACCAGATGTAGACTCACCAGATTCTGACTGGGATACGGAATGCCAGAAGCAATATCGTAAAGTACAAGAGAGAGTACAAAGAGGTCTGTCCCAAGCCAAAGAGAGGCAAGAAAAATCCTATAACAAACATGCTCCTGCAATTCCTTAGAAGCCAGGCGAACAAGTACTTAAAAGAATAAGACGCACTAACAAACTGGATGATCAGTGGGAAACGGTGCCATAAACAGTGTTGCCATCAAACTTTGATAATAAAAAAGTGTGCCTTATCAGTAGTGATGGGCGAATCCTAAATTACTCGGAATCGCTTGACTCTAGCGAGTCCGAGCACAGGACTCGCTACTCGTTGCGAGTCTAGCGAGTCCAATGTTAATGAATGGGGAAGCGAGTAATAGCGAGTAGTGTGAGATTTACAAATCGCAGATGTGTCTCGGAAGCTTCAGCCTGAAGCAATCCTAGTTTTGTCATTTATTTGCATTGGACTCGTTTACTTTGCAACTGTAATCGCTGGGAAACTCGCACAGATAAGAGTCCTGTCTGCTCAGTGTGCTGGCTGCCACAGCTCCAGGGTCCTAGAGCCCGCCTGCTTCCTGATGTAGCAGTGCTGAGATTGTTCTCAGTCTGCCCATTCCCTGTGTACAGACATGAATGTCTGTGCACAGAGATGATGTAGCAGAGCTGAGATTGTTCTCAGTCTGCTCAGTCCCTGTGCATAGACATCTATATCTATGCACAGAGGATGTAGCAGAGATGACATCATGTTTTGGACTGCGTCGGACGGAAGAGGATTTTTTTAATTAAAGATGGAGTCCCTAATGGCTTTTTTTTTTTATTTCTAATAAAAATTTTTCTTTGTGTTGTGTTTTTTTTAAAACAATTTAATAGAAATTCATGGCGGTCATGTCTAATATTGGCGTGACCGCCATAAATTTCAGGCTTAGGGCCAGCTGATAATACAAAGCTGGCCCTAACCTCTTTATTACCCAGCGTGCCACCGCTACCAGGGCCGCTGGAAGAGCGGGGTTCAGCGCCAGAGGATGGCGCTTCAATGAACGCGCCATCTTCTGGGGCGGCTGCGGGCTGCAATTTGCAGCGGGGGGTGCCCAGAAAGCTTGGGCATCCCTGCGCTGCGGATTCCAGCCCCCAGCTGCTTAGCTGTACCTGGCTAGACATAGAAATTGCGCGGAGCCCCACGCATTTTTTTTTAATTATTTCATGAAATTCTGAGACTCTGACTCTGAGACTCTGACTCTGAGACTCTGACTCTGAAATTCATGAAATAATAAAAAAAAAATGCGTGGGGCTCCGCGCAATTTCTATGTCTAGCCAGGTACAGCTAAGCAGCTGGGGGCTGGAATCCGCAGCGCAAGGATGCCCAAGCTTTCTGGGCACCCCCCGCTGCAAATTGCAGCCCGCAGCCGCCCCAGAAGATGGCGCATTCATTGAAGCGCCATCCTCTGGCGCGGAACCCCGCTCTTCCAGCGGCCCTGGTGGTGGTAGCACACTGGGTAATAAAGGGGTTAATACCAGCTTTGTTATACAAGCTGGTATTAAGCCCGAGATTCTTAATGTCAGGCCACGTTTGACCCAGCCACTAAGAATCTCCAATAAAGGGTTAAAAAAACACAACACAGAGAAAAATTTTTATTTGAAATAAAAAAAAAAGCCATTAGGGACTCCATCTTTAATTAAAAAAATCCTCTTCCGTCCGACGTAGTCCAAAACGCGATGTCCTCTCTGCTACATCCCCTGTGCATAGATATAGATGTGTATGCACAGGGAATGAGCAGACTGAGAACAATCTCAGCACTGCTACATCATGTCTGTGAGCAGGCGGGCTCTAGGACCCTGGAGCTGCACAGAGAAGACAGCTGGACTCGGCTCGCAAAGAAACAGCAGTTACTTTGCGAGTTTCCCTGCTATCACTGGCACAGTAGCCGAGTCTAATGCAAACAATGGCAATCCTAGTTTTGTCAGCGTTTCTGACAAAACTAGGATTGATATTGATTTGCATTGGACTCGTGCGAGTAATCACTGGGAAACTCGCAGAGTACCGGGTCCTGCGAGTCCCTTACTACTCGCCAAGTAATGAGTCCTAGCGAGTAGATTCGCCCATCCCTACTTATCAGTAAAGACAATGGAAAGACATCAGTAGCAATTTCTAGAGACCATCTTAAAGTATGTCCTGACACTTTTAAGTATCCAGAGAAAGTACCAGACCTAGCTCCACTTGTAAAAACAAAAGAGGAAGAAGCAATCTATATGATTCTAGGAGACTTCCCTAAGACATGGACGCAGTACAAGAGAGCAATCGTCGTTCCTATATTAGCTTTTTCGCAACACCTTGCTAACAATTAACTTGTCAGTCCCATGGTAAGTCTAAGACCAGAGTCAGAAACGCCAGCACTGTACAGAACTACACATAGCATAGTGCTCAGGACACCAACTAAGCCAGTAACACACACCCCTGTAGTAAGAAGGTCGCAATGTACCTCACAGGGTCAGATCCCAGCACATTACAGGGATTAAAGTGCAGTGTCATAATAGAATGTAAATGTGTTTTCTTGCGGTATATAAAAGTATAAATACGTAACTGTGCAACCACCAAGCGTAGGCACCTACAGAGACTTCACTGTATGAACTTTTCAGCTTTCTTGAACTTTTGTTATCATTAAAAATGGATTATTATACCACTGGACTGGTAGGGGTAAAGACATCTTGTAAATACATTTCTTCATCGGCCAATGGCTAATCACCAAAGTGACTGCTCTTCATTTTTATTGGTGCATTTTGAGACTCTGTACACTTTCATTGTCATTTAATCTTGTTTTTGTTCATGTTTTTCCCTTTTGATAAAAAGGTTACCTCAGTCCCGGACTACTGAATTTCACTAGGAAGGAATGTGGCACCCCAGAGTCCGGAAGCCACTATGTCATTATCTCCCCCAGAGGGTAATGTCATACCTGAGAGCAACGGAGGGAACCCGCACCAGGCAAAACCAAAGCACACAACA
>JARQOC010000002.1:78274261-78353957 GCA_033576535.1 Allobates femoralis
ATGACAAAATATTGACATGACTTTACAATAAGGACTGCAGCATTCACTTTGGTGTTCTGTTTACTAGTGATTTACAGATAACCTGTGCACCATCTATTAAATGCTGCTCATTTACTTTTCTTAATCAAAGTCCTTGCAATTGAATGAGAGATTGAGATTGAGATACTTTATATTTTTTGTTCAAATGGATTGATTTTTTTTTACAAATAAACTTAAAGGGGTTGTTTCAAACTTAAAGGGAATCTGTCAGGTCAAAAATCCACATGTAACTGATATCAGCATCACATTCCTCTGGCAAAGCTCTTTCTATTCATGTATTTCTTTTATTTATACTCACCCCCTATCCTCTGTAAACTGCAACTACAGAGAGTCAATCCATCTGTCAATCGCAGTGAGTGATCACTTAGTTCTCTGCTGCACACTCCCCAAGGAATGAATATTCATGCAGTGACAACACTGTCTGCTCTACACTGCCCTCTTCAACAAGCAAAGGTGAGTGGACATCATTTGCACGGGAAGGGGGAGCTGTATTCCACTGTCTGCAACAAAACAAATAATCAAATAAAAACACATAAAATCTATCAGAGACAGCACCAGCTTGTGCCACAGGGGGAGACTGCCTTATCTCATACCTAGATGTGTGCTTGCCATCTCTCCCTCAGAAGCAGGACAGGCAGTAATAAAAAATAAAGCTACACTACATTACACTAGCATGATACACAGCTTCCGTGGATGTGGATAATTGAATAACATTTACATACTAAGGACTATTTGGCGGTGAAAGCAATGAGACGGACTAATGCGCCACCTAACTGCAGAATGTGAAGATGCTTATAGCAAGAAAACTATGGAAGGCACATCATTGATTTTTACATATTTATAAAGACCTACCTAGGCACTATTCAAGGGTACAATTAGTATCATACTGAAAAATGACCTGACAGTATCCCTTTAAATGGGTAAAAAATGCAAAGTGTTTGAAAAAAAGGAACTTTATATTTTCTAGAGCTGCAAAATGTTTAATTTTATTGGTCACCAGCCACTTCTGCCATCACAGCAGTGGTCAGTCTAAGCAAGGAGCACAGCACTTTTAAGCTCTGAATCTGGCCAGAATTGTGGATCTGACCACCAATATGCCACTATGTTATTTTAATGCTGCAGAGCTTAATGGGAACCTGACAGCTGAGGATGCCTGCTGCCCATACTGTGATCAGGCACTGGTTGTATCATCCCGGCCAGGTATATCTCACTCTGAAACCCAGCAACATTTAAGAGAAAAACAGACAGGTGCATCTCAATAAATTAGAATATTGTTAGTTAATTTATTTCAGTCATTTAATACAAAAAGTTAACCCCTTCACCTCCCGGGTATTTTTCATTTTAGTTTGTTGCTCCCCTGCTTACAAGAGTCATATCGTTTTTATTTTTCCATCAATATAGACATATGACGGCTTGTTTTTTGTGGGACGAGTTGTATTTTCAGATGTAATCATTTATTTTACCCTATAGTGTACAGGAAAATGGGAAAAAAATCCAAATGCAGTGAAATTGCAAAAAAAAGTGCATTTACACATTTACTTTTTGTTTTTTTTATGATCACTATATGGCAGGCCCGAACTGCCAGGTGGGACTACCGGGAGTTCTCCCGATTGGCCGGTGATGGTGGTGTGGGCGGGGCCGCTGCGACCGCTCCTGTGGCTGCAGACTGACTTGAAATCATTTTGCGGCCGCCACCGGGGAGTCAGCGGGCCGCAGCATTGAGCGGCATGCTGCATGATGGGCCTCTTGCCCTGGATACATTAATGCTACTGGCCCTTTAACATTTTGTAATGGCGTGTATGCGCAGCCGCGATCGCGAATGCGCGGTCGCGGTAATTTGGCCCGCACGCACTCACATACCTGCTGAGGCTGACGCCGTCTTCTGTATGCCGGCTCTGACTATTGGCAGGATGTCGGCATCGAGTGGGCTGCAGCCGCTGCTTGCCTGCATGATCGCACAGGCTGCCTTGGTGAGTGAAAAAGTGGAGGACCCCTGCCCCTGCACTGCATCATTCTAATTTCTCACGTCAACTCATCACATTTACACAGTACATTAAATAGGATGTACTGAGACTGGGGCTATACTTATTTAATGTATATTCTCAGCCCCAGTATGTCCTGTGTAATGTATATACACACTGAGGCTCAGGAATATATTTTAGATAGGATATATTGGGGCTAATTAATATATATTAGATATATACTGCTCCAGCCTCAGTATATCCAATCTAATGTACTGTATAAACCTTAGCCCTATTGTATACATACATTAGACAGGATATACTGGGGCTGAGGTATATACATTATATAAGATATACTGGAGGTGAGGTATGTACACCACATAGGATATACAGGAATGAGGTATATATACTATATCATCCCTGCATATCCTATCTAATGTACATACCTCCCCCCAGTATATCTTATATAATGTATATACCTCAGCCCCAGTATATCCTGTCTAATGTTTATACATCAGCCCTGTATATCCTATCTAATCTATATTTCCCAGCCCCGGAATGTCCTGTGTGATGTATACACTGGGGCTGAAGTATACACATTCCATATTTATAGCCTCAGCCTCAAAATATCCTATCTAATGTACTGTATAAACCTCAGTCCCAGGGTATACTTTACACAGGACATACTTGGGCCAAGGAATGTACATTAGATAGGATATATGGTGCCAAAGTATATACATTAGATAGGACATGCTGGGGCTGAGGTTTATAGTATATACCTCAGCCCTAGTATACCCTTTCTAATAACTATACTTCAAGGGAACCAACCACCCCCAATGACCCCCCCGGACTATTAATATCAGTCCCTACACACAGCACATACATGTGCTGCAATGATTTTTGCTAAAAAAACTGGTTTTTAAAACTTAAGATAATGCTTTTGAAAGTTTAAAACGAAGGGACGGTGGGCGTTACTTATCTGTGTCAAAAGCCGGGTTGCAGCTGTCAGTCATCCCCCCGTGTCCCGCAGCAGAAGTAACGGCCAGCCCTTTGCAGCGTCACAGCCCTGTGCACGGGCTCGCATGCCCGTGCACACGTCATCATCTACAGCCGGGTTGGGAGCGCGCGCTCTGACTTCCATAGCCGAGCGCAGGAAGTCAGAGCGCGCGCTCGCTACCCGGCTGTAGATGATGACGTGTGCACAGGCATGCGAGCCCGTGCACAGGGCTGTGACGCTGCAAAGGGCTGGCCGTTACTTCTGCTGCGGGACACGGGGGGATGACTGACAGCTGCAACCCGGCTTTTGACACAGATAAGTAACGCCCACCCGTCCCTTCGTTTTAAACTTTCAAAAGCATTATCTTAAGTTTTAAAAACCAGTTTTTTTAGCAAAAATCATTGCAGCACATGTATGTGCTGTGTGTAGGGACTGATATTAATAGTCCGGGGGGGTCATTGGGGGTGGTTGGTTCCCTTTCAACCCCATATATCCTATCCAATGGATAAACCTCAGCCCCATATATTCTATTTAATGTACATACCTCACCCCCAGCCCCATGTATAGTATCAAATATATATATGTCAGTCTTGTATATACAATATATATATCTCAACCCCATACATCAATAAGTACATACATGGATTATTGCACACAACAGTATACACAGCTCTGCAATATATGCTACTGACAGGTAGCTATAGTTTAGTATGTACTGTGGAGCTGTGTACATAGCATTTAGTATGGAGCTGTGACTGTGTATAGAATTTATAGTGTTGAGTCCACACTGTATACTATTCTATATACACATTGCACAGTACCACTTCTGTCCTGTATATTGGGTGTAATCCTCAATTTCTATATTATTCTGTATATATACACTGCACAGTACCACTTCTCCTGTCCTGTATACTGGGTGTAATCCTCAGTATCTGTATTATTTAGTATATACACTGCATAGTACCTCTTCTCCTGTCCTGTATACTGGGTGTAATCCTCAGTGTCTGTATTATTCTGTATATATACACTGCACAGTACCACTTCTCCTGTCCTGTATACTGGGTGTAATCCTCAGATTCTGTATTATTCTGTATATATACACTGCACAGTACCACTTCTCCTGTCCTGTATACTGGGTGTAATCCTCAGTATCTGTATTATTCTGTATATACACTGCACAGTAGCACTTCTCCTATCCTATATACTGGGTGTATTCCTCAGTATCTGTATTATTCTGTATATACACACTGCACAGCACCACTTCTCCTGTCCTGTGTACTAGGTGTAATCCTCAGTATCTGTATTATTCTGTATGTATACACTGCACAGTACCACTTCTCCTGTCCTGTATACTGGGTGTAATCCTTAGTATCTGTATTATTCTGTATATACACTGCACAGTAGCACTTCTCCTATCCTGTATACTGGGTGTATTCCTCAGTATCTGTATTATTCTGTATATACACATTGCACAGCACCACTTCTCCTGTCCTGTGTACTAGGTGTAATCCTCAGTATCTGTATTATTCTGTATATATACACTGCACAGTACCACTTCTCCTGTCCTGTATACTGGGTGCAATCCTCAGTATCTGTATTATTCTGTATATACACTGCACAGTAGCACTTCTCCTATCCTGTATACTGGGTGTATTCCTCAGTATCTGTATTATTGTGTATATATACACAGCACAGTACCACTTCTCCTGTCCTGTATACTGGGAGTAATCCTCAGTATCTGTATTATTCTGTATATATACAATGTACAGCACCACTTCTCCCGTCCTGTATACAGGGTGTAATCCTTAGTATCTGTATTACTCTGTATATACACACTGCACAGTACCACTTCTCCTGTCCTGTATACTGGGTGTAATCCTCAGTATCTGTATTATTCTGTATATATACACTGCACAGTACCACTTCTCCCGTCCTGTATACAGGGTGTAATCCTCAGTATCTGTATTATTCTGTATATATACACTGCACAGTACCACTTCTCCTGTCCTGTGTACTGGGAGTAATCCTCAGGATCTGTATTATTTTGTATATACACTGCACAGTACCACTTCTCCTGTCCTGCTGCCAGAGAGGCGGTATTGGACTTTGTGAATTTCAGCATTTAAATGTTGTTTAATTATGATTATCCTGAACAAGGAAGTCATCATTTCTCTTTTGTATAGGTGATGACACTCTCTCCGCGGTGGATCATTGTTGGCAGCAGATCATTCAGGATACGCTGAAAGCGTGTTGACAACAGATCGTAGCTTTAATTAGCAACAAACAGGTACAGATATGAAGGGCTTTGTGGAAACAGGAATATACATATCTTCGATCTATCTGTGCAGCATCTGCAGCTGCTTCTTCTTTCATGCACAGATACAGGAAACTGGTTACAGTCACATGGTATTTCCTGTGTGTGAGCCTCTGAGAGTGTTTCCTTTTTGTTATTTATTTTAAATCCAACTTTATACACAATGCACAAACCTAGCAATACAACACTTGCATACACATTAATGGAGTTGTTGCACTAAACATATTCCAACAATCTGACCGCTGGGACCCCACAATACTGGGAAACGTGGCTTTGGAGAGTAACATGTAAATGGAGCTGTAGTTGATTTCCCACTGTTGCACCATTCACATGTGGCTCTTCAGATAACTCCTTTAAAAAAGTGGTGAGGGGCATGGCAGCGTAAAAGCTAAATTCACTGATTGGGGTTGATGGGTGATATAGTGTGTGGGCTGGTGGGGATTGTTTTCCAGGGCTGCTTTTTGGTCCCTGTCCGGCCCTGCTATATGGTAAAACTGACATGACTGTGTGAGTTCGTAGATACCAAATATGTATGCTCTTACTGTTATCTAGGTGGTGAAAACAAGATCAGAAGTTTGAAAAAAAAAGAATCACACTTTTTGCGCCATGTCCTGCGACCTGTGGCGCTCTCATTTTTCGGGATATGGGGCTGTGTGACAGCGTATTTTTTGTGTCTTAAGCTGACATTTCTAATGATACCAATTTTAGGTGGATCCGCTGTTTTGATCGCCCGTCATTGCATTTTATAGCAATGTTGCGACGACCAAAAAAAAAGGAATTTAGGCGTTTGGACCTTTTTGTTCGTTACGCAGTTTACGACTCTCATTAATTAATTTTATATATTGATAGATCGGGCGATTCTGAATGCGCCGATACCAAATATTTGTATATATATTTTTTAAAATACTTTTACGGTACTTTGAATGGAGGAAAAGGGGGTTGATTTGAACTTTTAGGTTTTTTTTTTCTCTCATATTTTTAAAAACTTTAATTTACAATTGGGTCGGGAAGGGGTTAAACACATATAATATATAGAGCCATTACAAACAGATTGATCTATGTTAAGTGTTTATTTATGTTAATGTTGATGATTATGGCTTACAGCCAATGAAAACCCAAATATAATTATCTCAGAAAATTTTAGTAGGGAGAATGAAGGATTAAAAACCAAGCTGCCATATTCCACGAGACATCAAAGGGTGAATATAATATAAATTTATTAATCAATGCATTTCAGGACTCCCTGGCCCCTTCCTCAGGACAAATCAATATCATATTGATTGGGTAAGGCATCTATCAGAAACCTGACATTACTTAGGCCGGCTTCACACTGCGGCGTGATTCGGTCCGGGGCTGTCCGGGATGACCCAGACAGCCGTGGACCGGATCAGCACAATATGCCCTCTGGTCCGGTGTGCAGTTCCCGCAGTTCCTGCTGCTGATAAGTCAGGACTGCGTTCCTGACCTGTCAGCGGCTGCAGCTGCATGCGCTGCACACTGGACCGGAGGGCATATTAGCCCCCCAGTCCTGTGTGCTGATCCGGTCCGCGGCTGTCTGGGTCATCCCAGACGGCCCCGGACGGGATCACGCCGCAGTGTGAAGCCGGCCTAACCCAGTCAGTAACAACAAAAAAACAACACGGACCCCTTTTATCATGATAGAGGAGATTAGTTAGCACAGGTGCACCACACAAGTAAAGGAGTTTATACCTTGTTTAGTGCACACTTCATACATCATCTGGTCTTAAGACAGAGCAACAACAGGTCTACAGAACTGGTGCATTTACACTGGCCATATTAACAATCGTTCTGTGTGCATGGAGGTGTGGTGTTCTGTGTTCACAGACTAACAAATGATCACCATTTATGTCACTGTAATTGCACCCTTGGTTTTCAAAGTCTGACCCTTTGCTGTTTTTTGGTTCATTTATATATGTGTATATACAGTATATATATATCTACTTTATAATCTCCTAATCGTGTCTGTCTGATGGCAAAATTGTGCCCCAGCGCTCATTGGCTGCCGCTAGCAGCGGCAACCAATGAGCGCCATGTATGCAAAAAGCTGCGCGCATTCAAAATTAGAAGATTATACAGTAGCTGTAACCTGGCGACAGCGATGCATAGCCAGGTTACATGTACGGGCGAGGCGACCCCCGGCACCGATACCTCCCTGCCTCCCTGCCTCCCTCCTCGTCTCCCTGCCTCCCTCCTTGCCTTCCTGTCTCCCTCCTCGCCTTCCTGCCTCCCTGCCCCCCTCCACGCCTCCTGCTGTTCTCACCTGTCTTCTCCCTTTACAGCTGTCATGTGACAGGGTGGGCTGATGTGACGTCACACAGGCCACCCTGTCACATGTCGCAAGTGGGATCCTGCTTCACCCGCAGCCATCCTGCCACCCCTGCAGCCATCCTGCCCCCCCCGCAGCCATCCTGCCCCCCCCGCAGCCATTCTCCCCCCCCCAGTGCCATCCTGCCCCCCCCACAGCCATCCTGCCCCCCCGCATCCTTCCTGCCCCCCAGCATCCATCCTGTTCCCCCGGCTCCATCCTGCCCCCCTGCATCATCCTGCCCCCCTGGCAGTTAGTGGTCATGCGACCGATCAGCTGATCGGTTTTCCAGGCAACGACAGGTCCTAAAGGCCTCTAGGACGTAGAAGATGGAGGTTGAGCGAGACGGCAGACAGGTGAGTATCCTCACTGAGGATTTTTTTATTTTTACTTTTACTGTGGAGGGGCCAGGAGGAGCGGGGTGGGGGGGGGCAGCGGGGAGCGGAGTATTGCCATATACCATAGTGCTGCTATACATGTGCTGTAATGTACCGCCATATACCATAGGGCTGCTATACATGTACTGTAATATACCGCCATATACTATAGTGCTGCTATACATGCACCATAATGTACCGCCATATACCATAGCGCTGCTATACATGTGCTGTAATGTACCGCCATATACCATAGGGCTGCTATACATGTACTGTAATTTACAGCCATATACTATAGTGCTGCTATACATGTGCTGTAATGTACCGCCATATACTATAGCGCTGCTGTACATGTACTGTAATGTACCGCCATATACCATAGCGCTGCTATACATGCACCATAATGTACCGCCATATACCATAGCACTGCTATACATGTGCTGTAATGTACCACCATATACCATAGGGCTGCTATACATGTACTGTAATGTACCGCCATATACTATAGTGCTGCTATACATGTGCTGTAATGTACCGCATATGCCATAGTGCTGCTATACATGTACTGTAATGTACCGCCATATACCATAGCGCTGCTATACATGTACTGTAATGTACCGCTATATAATATAGCGCTGCTATAAATGTACAGTAATATACCGCCATATACCATAGCGCTGCTTTACATGTACTGTAATATACCGCCATTTACCATAGCGCTTATATACATGTGCTGTAATGTATCGCCATATACCATAGCGCTACTATACATGTGCAGTAGTGTACCGCCATATACTATAGTGTTGCTATACATGTACTGTAATGAACCACCATATAGCATAGCGCTGCTATATATATATATGTAGTTCACTCACGTTGACTGAACAATTTCTATCAGTCACAGTATGTCAGATACATACATATTCTGGAATACCCGATGCGTTAGAATCGGGCCAACATCTAGTATATATATTTATATATTTACTAGATGGGTGCCCGATGCTATCAAATTGGGAGAACGGTGATGTCACAATGGGGCAGGCTGTGTGGCTCTAGGGGGGGCTTGTTTAGTGGTGTCATCCTTCATAGCCTTCATATATATACACACACATATATATTATAAAGGCTGTGGGATTGAGATATATATATATATATATATATATATATATATATATACTAGCTGTAGTACCCGGCTACGCACGGGTTAATAAATATCTGCTGTTAGCTATAACAAAATAGAATTTGAATATGTCATATTAATGACCTGTAGGAAAATAGAAGCTGAGCTGTGATTGATTGCTATAGGCAGCCTAATAAATCTCCAGCCAACAGTAAACCCTCCCCCGGCCGGGCAGTATATGTTATCTCACACATACACATAATAGACAGTTCATGTGACTGACATCTGCCTTAATTCTCTATATGGCACATGTGTTGCACATTGGCTGTTTTTAATCCGATGTTTATTTCTGGAAATTAAAGATACCAGACGTATGAGGCGAGTTGTGTGAGGCGATTTCTGCACATCTGTGTCTGTCTGTGTGGTGTGTGTGTCCCTGGGGTGTGTGTGTGTCCCAGTGGTGTGCGTGTGTCCCTGTGGGGAGTCCCTGTGGTGTGTGTCCTTGTGGGGGGAGGGGTGTCTCTGTGGTGTGTGTCCATCCCTATGGGGTCTGTGTGTTCCTGTGGGGTGTGTGTGTCTCTGTGTCCCTGTGAGGTGTGTATGTGTGTATGTACCTGTGGTGTGTGTGTCCCTGTGGGGTGAGTGCATGTGTCCCTATAGGGTGAGTATGTGTGTCTGTCCCTGTGGGGGGAGACTGTGTAGTGTGTGTCTCTGTTTTGTTTGTGTCTCTTTGTGGTGTGTGTGTTTGCGTTCTGGTGCATGGTGAGTATCCAATGTTGGGGCTCCACCGTATCTGTTACTCTTTGTGTGCATGTGGTGTGCATACATGTCCCCGTGCATGTTGAATATTCCATGTCAGGGCCCCACCTTAGTGACTATATGCTGGTATATGCTGTTAGTCTTTGGTGCTCTCATTCACAACTGTCAACTGGTAACTGTCACTTTCTCTCCATTATGTAGATAGGGCCAAATTGTTTGGTGAATTGGAATGCGCGGGGTTGAAATTTCGCCTCACAATATGGCCTAAGACGCTCCTGGAGTCCAGACGTGTGACTGTGCAAAATTTTGTGGCTGTAGCTGGCAGCTGTCGATATTCCTCCAACACGTTTCCTTTCACTTTTTCCCCATTGTGTAGATAGGGTCAAAATAGTTTCGTGAACTGGAACGCGCAGGGTTAAAATTTCACCTCACAACATAGCCTATGACGCTCTCGGGGTCTAGACATGTGACTGTGCAAAATTTTGTGGCTGTAGTTGCGACACTGTAGATGCCAATCCCGGATATACATACATACACACATACTTACACACATTCAGCTTTATATATTAGATATATACATATATATATATATATATATATATATATACACTCCCTGACAGAAGTTATGTCGATTATCCATGTTATATAAGTAAAAGCTTATAACCTGACGTTAAATTCACCCATTGGTTGTATAAATTACTCTTTTGAAAGCTGAAACCATCTGAAATGTTGTATAGATTAAGAAAATAAATTGGCATCAATGCTGAAATATTGATAATTTAATTAACACAGAATGGTCAGATTTTGGCAAGACAAAAGTTTTGTCGCCCACAGAAAGTAATGTGATTTTCAAACAAATAATTAACTTAAAATACAAATATATGTTGCATAACATTGGTGAATAAAGTTGTGGTGCTATGAGAGTCATATTTAATATTTTGTGTGACTTCCATGAGCTTGAAGGACTGCAACCATGCAATTCAACAATGATTCATACAACCTATTAATGAAGACATCAGGAATAGCAAAGAATGCAGTCTTACATGTCTCCAGAGTTCATCTAGATTCTTTGGTTTTGTTTTTCAAGCTTCCTCTTTCATCCTACCCCAAACATACTCAATGAAGTTTATGTCTGGTGACTGGGCTGGCCAGTCCTTGAGCACCTTGATCTTTTTTGCCTGGAGGAACTTTGTTATAGAGATGGATGTATGAGATGGAGCACCATCCTGCTGCAGAATTTGACCCCTTTTATGATTTGGAATATAAGAGGTTGCTAATACTTCTTGATATTTTAGGCTATTGATATTGCCTTCCACCTTGCAAATGTTTCGCACACCCCCATGAGACACCAGACCATGATCTTTTCACCAGAAAATTTAACTGTTTTCAATGTGTATTTTGAATCCATACAGGTTCCAGTAGGTCTCATGCAGTATTCGCGGCAGCTGTAGTGTAATTCTACTGAAGAGTCATCAGAAAAATCCACCTTCTGCCACTTTTCCAGTGTCCATCTGTTTAGCAGGCTGTGGGAATTTGCAAATGCCACACGTTTTTTATTTGTTTAATGCTGGCTTCTAGGCACTGATTCGACCATGGAGGCCATTTCGAGACAGAATCCTACAAACTGTTCTAGTTGACACAAGGACTTGAGGTGAGCAGGCCTGTTGGAGCTCTGCTGCATTGGAAGAGGGGCTTGCTTTGGATTTTCTAACCAACAAACATTCCTCCTGAGCAGCTGTCTTGCAGGGTCTGCCGGACCTGGGCTTGTCAAACACATCTCCAGCCTCTTCAAATCTTTTTTTAATTCTTTGTACTTGATGCTGAGACACATTAAAGGTGCCAGCCACCTCTGCAGTGGATCTGGTCTTCAGCCTCTTGATAATCAAGGCTTTGGTCGCAGGGTGGATTTTTGTCATGTTGTCAGAGCTCAAGTTGCAGTTCACGTGAAGGTCTGGGGTGCTGGGTTTCTTTTTATACACACCCACTAATGAACCGATCATTTACTGAGCACAGGTGAGGATGTAAACTAGGATTGGGTGCATTATATGACCAGGCAACAAAACTTTTGTCTTGCTAAAATCTGACCATTCTGTGTTCATTAAATGATCAATATTTCAGCATTGCTGCCAATTTATTTTGTTAACCTAAACCAAATTTCAGAGGGTTTCAGCTTTCAAAAGAGTAATTTATAAAACTAATGAATTAATTTAACATCAGGTTATAAGATTTTATTTACATAACATGGATAAGCGACATAACTTCTGTCAGGGAGTGTATATATATATTTAAAAACTTTCAACAAATATAATCTCCCCTATGCTCTGTCTCTCTCTCTGGTCCGGTCTCTCTCCCCCACTCCCCCATGCACTCTCCCCTTGTTGTCTCTCTCCCCCCAGTTCAGTCCCTCTGCCCCTATGTGCTCTCCCCCTTGTGTGGTCTCACTCTTTCCCCATGTGTTTTTCCCCCAGTGCGGTATCTCTCCACCCATGCGCCCTTCTCCTGGTGCAGTAGCTCTCCCCCCAAGTACTTCTCCCCAGTGTGCTATCTCTCACCTCAAATTACATCAAAATACCAACAAATAAATAAAAAAATCAAACTTTTTTATGAAATTGGTGTCTTACCCATTCAAAATTTACCACGTTGCACGCCTGCTTCAATTGCTATGCTGGCATAAGCCATGTCTATAAAGATTTTGTGTCCTGGGGAGGTGGGCAGGGGCCCACGATAATGCGTTGACCAATAAATCTAATTGTGACCATTATCTGAGCCTTTTCCTGGAGTCTTCATTACCTGATCGGCAGAGCATGATTTTAACCCATTCCCACCTATGTGCCTGGATTGTAATAACTGTGGGTTTTCCTGCAGCACACCAATCTAAGCCGTGATAGTAGTTGTGACTCTCACAACCTACCCAGGTGAGTGGTCCCCTGACCCTTCATTGTATACAGATAAGACCCAATATGAACTTATCTCTTCCCTTTTAGCCCGTGTTAAACTTTATCAGAAATACTGAGGGTTTATCTTTGCATATACAGGACGTATAATATTAACAAACAAGGGGATGAAAAGAGATTTTCATATAAAAAAAAAAAAAGACAGGTACCGAAAATGTTTATTGTTGCAAATTGTAGGAAAAAAAAGTAATAATAATAATCTCTGCTGTATTACTGCACCTTCTACAAATAAGCAAATACACATAAATCTACAAGCAGTGTGCAGGTTACACTCTTGATGAAGTCTACATATCCTGTATAATAGACAATATAAGTACAGTGCCCCCTGCAGAGCTACATAAGAAAACACCATTATCATTCTGCTCCTGGAAACACAGTGTGGGATCACTCCCTTATGAAATAATTATGCAGAGGGAGGATCTGATTTGCATACCTAGGCTTCTTCCTTTGTCTTATGAGTTGTGTTAGAAAATAAAGAGAAAGAAGAAAGAAAAAGTATAAGTAGATTGATAGAGTACAGATAGATATAAATGCATAGATAGATAGATAGATAGATAGATAGATAGATAGATAGATAGATAGATATATAGATAGATAGATAGATAAGGTTAGACTTGAATGGTGATTGCAAAGGGGGTTATTAAAAATTACTGGACAATATAGAAAAATTTTGAAAGGGACCAAGACAAATTTCCAGCATAAAAAAAACATTATCGGATCAGTTGATGTCCAAAAATACTTAAGTTCAAAATAAACACATTACTAGTGCATCTCAATGAATTAGAATAACAACAGAAAAGTTAATTTATTTCAGTAATTCAATACATAAAGTGAAGCGTATATATTGTATAGAGTCATTACAGAGTCATCTATTTCAAGTGTTTATTTCTGTTAATGTTGATGATTATGACTTACAGCCAATGAAAACCCAAAGGTCAAAAAATTTAAGTAGGGAGGATGAAGGGTTAAAAACCATGCTGCCATATTCCATGAGACATCTGACCCCCCTCCCTGCACTTTGTAACCTTGATTTTATTGGAATAAAAGTTCCACACTGCAAGCAACAAGAGCCGGTGAATGCCGCCTCTCCGTCCATACATTGATATACTTCTGCAACTAAAGTCGAGCAATGCCGGTTACTGTCCACCGCCTGCTGATGATAGCCGCATGGAGCCAGGTATATTAGCTAGTGCCCGGATTCCTTGTTGTTCATCTGAATATAATATTGATTTATTAGTCAACGTGTTTCAGGGCTCCCAGAATCCTGATATATGGTAATATGATATTGATTTGTCCTGAGGAAGGGGCCAGGGAGCCCTGAAATGTTGACTAATAAATCAATATTATTTTCACCCTTTTACGTCTCGTGGAGTAAGGCAGCGTGGTTTTTAATCCTTCATCCTCCCTACTCTATATGCATCACGCTGGGGACTGCAGCAGCCGTGATCTGCTTTTATAGTGGTTGTGACTCTCACAACCACACAAGGTGAAGCCTCTGATACCTATTTAGGTCATATTTTATCTGTCAGACCCTTCATCCTCCCTACTTTAATTTTCTGAGATAATGACCTTTGGGTTGTCATTAGCTGTAAGCCATAATCATCAACATTAACAGAAATAAACACATGAAATAGATCACTCTCTGTGTGTAATGACTCTATATAATATATGTGTTTCACTTTACGTATTGAATTACTGAAATAAAGTAACTTTTTGATGATATTCTAATTCATTGAGATGCACCTGTAAGATTTTCGGGTTCAGATAGCTCTAACCGAATACTATGAACAAGTAACAAATAACAAATCCAATGTAAGTCAATGGAGAACCTTCTCAGATCCGAATATGGAAACAGCTCAAAGTATTCGGTTAGAGCTTATCTGGATCCCAATATCCTACTACTCGCTCATCACTATAACTAGCCTTAAAATCCTATGTAATTATATGTAAATTATAGTAAGAATACAATTTGTAAAAAAAAAAGAGCAAAAACACAAAATACATAAGAAAGGTTTAGAATTTCAAAGTGTTGCAATATGACATTCTTTCTTTTTTTAATTTTTATTACAACCATATTTTTATTGGTGAATTAAAAAAACACTCACTGAACTCAATGCACATCTTCAGTGGAGGCTTTGTTAGATATTTTTTCTTTTTAAAACTTTAGATACCAAACTTGCCCTCATTAATGATAAGTCAATGTAGTCCCCCAGTCACCGCTTGTGCCCTCCATGCGAGGGATTCGGCACGGCGTCATGGTCCTCATTCATGACGATGTGATCAAGACCTTAAATACACACTGACCCTTAGCTGAAAATAAAATAAAATGATGTTTGCTTCATTTATTGAGCCGGCACAGGAGCATCTTACCCTGTTATCTCCACAAGAGTTACTATGGCAATAGATGAAAAAAGGGTTTCTGATAATGAATTGCTCGGTTCTCCATATAGTCATTCAATGCTTAGTCAAGGATATCCATTTAAGTCAAAATAGATAAAAAGTAAAACTATTAAATAAATGCATTTTAAACAAAAGTTCCTTAAACCAATGTTCTTCCCGGAACCGTGAATTATACAGATACAATATTTGAGTTAAAATCTCTAATTTTGACATAATGATTAAAGAAGCGAAAAACAGTCATTTCCATCTGCTGAGAGTAGTATGTGCCATTAAAAAATAAACATTTTAATGTATGTTATAAAAGCAGACATTTAATAGTCTGAAAAATTAAAGGGGTTATAAGAAAAAGAAAAATATACGGCTCCCAACCCTTTAGTATTGAATTGATGTACAGGTGCACAAATCTGCTATGTGACCAATATACAGTCATATACCATATTTTTCTCTTTATAAGATGCACTGGATTATAAGACGCATCCCAAATTTAATGAAGGAAAAGATGAAAATGTTTTTTTAATGGGAAATGAGGTCCATCTTATAATGCCAATGTATGTCTTACAATCATCATATATGTCCCCCCATCATGCTATCTATGCCCCCCATCCTGGTATATATATATCCCTCATCCTGGTATATATGTCCCCCCATCCTGGTATATATGTTCTTATCCTGATATATATGTCCCCCATCCTTGTATGTATGTTTCCATACTGGTATATACTGTATGTCCTTATCATAGTATATATAGCCCTATAATGGTATATATATCACTCATCCTGGTTATATGTCCCCCCCATCCTGGTATATATGTCTTTATCCTGGTATATATGTCCCCCCCATCCTAGTATATATGTTGCCATACTGGTATATATGTCCACCATCCTGGCCCCCATCATAATATACATGTCCCCCGTCCAGGTAGGTAAGTCCCCCGTCCTGTATATATGGTCCCCCCATTTTAGTATACATGTCCCCCATCCTGTATAAATGTTCCCCCATCCTGTATATATGGTCCCCCATCCTGGTATATATGTCCCCCATTCTGTATGTATGTCCACCATCCTGATATATGTCCCACCATCCTCCTATATATATGGTCCCCCATCCTTTGTACATGGCCCCCATCCTGGTGTATATACAGCTCTGGCAAAAATTAAGAGACCACTGCAAAATTTTCAGTTTCTCTGATTTTTCTCTTTCTAGGTATATTTTTGAGTAAAATGTACATTGTTCTTTTATTTTAAAAACTACTGACAACATGTCTCCAAAATTCAAAGCTAAACATTTTGCATTTATTTGCAGCAAATGAGAAATTGTCAAAACAATAAACAGGGCAGTGCTTCTAGACCTCAAATAATGCAAAGAAAACAAGTTCATATTCATTTAGAATCAACAATACTAATTTTTTAACTCAGGAAGAGTTCAGAAATCAATATTTGGTGGAATAACCATGATTTTTAATCTCAGCTGTCATGCGTCTTGGCATGCTTTCCATCAGTCTTTCACACTGCTTTTGGGTGACCTTATGCCACTCCTGGCACAAAAATGTAAGCAGTTCTTCTTTGTTTGATGGCTTGTGACTATACATCTTCCTCTTGATTACATTCCAGAGGTTTTCAATGGTGTTCAGGTCTGGAGATTGGGCTGGCCATGACAGGGTCTTGATGTGGTGCTCCTTCATCCACACATTGATTGACCTAACTGTGCAGCATAGGGTATTGCCTTGCTGGAAAAACAGTCCTGAGAGTTGGGGAACATTGCCTTTGCAAAAGGAAGCAAGTGTTTATCAAGGATAACCTTGTGTGCCGCCCAGCTTAGGGGACCGGGATACCCGGCGCAGGGTCCCTTTCCTTGGGGAAGTCACTGGTGGCTGGACCCAGGCCGTGGCCCCAGGCTGACACACTCCTAAAGGGGGGTATTTACAGGGGATTTAGAAGTTTATATAGTTTATAAAGTTTGTAGATGTTATTGTCGTGACGCCACCCGGAATAATGTGGCTATATATGGCCACCGCTGCCTTGTACTGGCCAGGGGATGATGGTGAGAGGAAGCTGAGATGGTATAGCCCTTTTCCGGGTAGGGCTGTAGGGTCCCCTGGACAGGTGATGTTAAAGTTAATGATGGATGAAGATGGAAGTATGGTGAGGAGATGTTAAGGGCACAGACACTTACTTGATTCACAGCAAATTCTCTTAGCGGTGATGGTCCCAATCCTGGATAGATGGTAACTGTTAAATCAGAGGCTGAGGCACAGATGAGGTTTAACTGGTTTACTTTCAACCAAACTATAATACAACAAGTCCCGTCTCCGGAGTCTGCAATAGGGGTTCAGTTGCTCAGGCCCCACCGGGTCCTTTACCTCCTGCTTGCTCTGTCTATGTGGCCCTGCTGCCGTGTGTGAACTCGCTGCCGGCCCAAATTGTCCTCTCTGGGTCCCACTCAACAGGCAACTTGAGTCCTTTGTCTCTCTCTGCTTACCCCCTCCGGGAGTACTGCTGAACTCTTAGTATGTTGCTGTGTCTGGCCCTGTGAAGCTTGTTGTTACCTCACGTTTTTCCGGTTGCTGTATTGTATATAACTAATGCAGCCACGGATCCGGTATCCGTATCTGCGCTTTTTATCTAGGGTAGATAATGATGCTACCCGATTCTGAAAGTGTTTCTCTTATCAGTTTTCTCCTCCTCAGACCGATGGCTTGGCCCTGGAAATTGTCAGTCAGTCCTCAGGAACTCAATGCAGCTCCTGTCACTCTGAGCTCCTGGCTCCAACTGTCTGAAAATTTACCTCAGACCAGTGTTTTATCTCTAGGGAAGTCTCTGGTGTCTCTGGAGCTCCCCCTACTGGCCAAAGGTGGTAGTGCAGTGGCATGGCTTTCTAAGTGAGTGCAACTATTATGATCTTATACTGTGGCTAATACCCGCAGGGGCGCCACATTCCCCCTTAGTTAAGAACAGTACTCCGGGACTGTGGGACAATAAACATAAGATATAACAGATAATATTGATAGAGTCTTAAAAAAAAAATAAAAAGTTACAAAAACCACTCAAGTTTAAAAAATAGAGTCTTGTAAAAAGTCACTTCAAATAGCGTCCATTAATACAGCTCTGTCCTTGAGGGCTATTTATTTGTTAGGATAGGCACTGCAATTAGCGTCCATTTTTCCAACAAAGTTTATGAATAATTTAAGAATGTTCAAAAAACAGTCTTTCCGGAGCTTTAATTTACCGCCTCCGGGCTGATAAATGAAGAAAAGAGTTCAAGAATATGCAAGTAGTTCATACAGAATAGTCTCTGTAGGTACTGAGCTTTTTTTTTAACGTTACATCTAATAACTACTAATTAACAACTAAACAAGTTCCTTTCAGATATTTCGGGTTGTAAGTGCAGTAGGCCTCAAGGCCCTCGGGTCACCGCATATGAGGCCAAGTTTTAACTCTTCGTGACTGCCACTTTACATCATACCTTTTAGGATTCTATTCAATTACATAACTTTAACATATAGACAATGCACATGAAATCTATTTACATTTGGTAGTCTGCATATCTTGCTGGTAATTGACCCTGAGTACTACGCTGTGATCTGCGTAACGCTTGTGTACTGGGTGTACTCAATGTGATGGTGTGAGTGGACGTATACCTAGTAAGTACTTCTGGTTCTGCTAGGGATAATTCCACATTTGTGGGGTTGGCAATTCCACCGTGTCCAGGACTATTATTACTAGGAATTTGTTCTTCCTGTCTTGGAACTTCTTGTGGTACAGGGTCTGCTTCTAATTCTATTGGTCTTGGGGCTTCTGGTATTACAGGCTCTGGTGTTTGATAGAAGGCCATCATGGGAACTACTACTGCACCATTGTAGGTTGGCCAGGTTTTAGGAAAGTCTCCTAAATAGGTGTGATATACTCCATCTTCTTCTTTTTCGTCAACAGGTTGAACCGGTACTGGTTGAATAACTTCTGGTTCAGGTTGAATGACTTCTTTTTCTTTCAATGTCTCTGGACATAGTTTTAGATTGTCTCTTGATACTAGTACTGATGTTAATCCACCATCTTTGCTTATAAGACACATTTTAGGATTGTTCACTCTCATTGGTAAAACTGTATATGGGACGGATTCCCACTGATTGTCCAGTTTATTAGTGCGACGGTTTCTCTTGAGCACTTGATCACCAGGTTTTAATGGGGTTGCTAGAGCATTCTGGTTGAAGTATTGCTCTTGTCTTTCTCTAGTTTTCTGGAGATTCCTTTCTACGCATTCTTGCACTTGGCGATACTGTTGTTGGCGTAGGAGTCCCAGTTGGAATCCTGCACCTCTGCGTCAGGTTTTACGATGCCCATTTCTAGATCTATTGGTAGCTTGCCAGGTCTTGCACGCATAAGGTAAGCTGGGGTACAGTTTGTGGAGCTTACCGGGACATTGTTATAGAGGTCTACCAAGTCAGGCAATTTCTCTGGCCATAGGTTTCTCTCTGTCTCTGGTAAAGTCTTTAAGAGATCGATTACAATATGGTTCATTTTTTTCGCATAAGCCATTTGTTTGCGGATGATAGGCTGTTGTACGGATCTTCTTGCAGCCATACATATTGCAAAATTCTCTGAAGATCTCTGATTCAAATGCTGTACCTTGGTCTGCGAGTACTTGTTCCGGATATCCATGGGGTCTGCAAAAGTATGTCTGGAACGCCTTAGCTGCTGTCTTTGCAGTGAGATCTTTCACGGGCACTACTACCAGGAAGCGTGAGTAATGGTCCACGATGGTTAAAGCATAGACATAGCCGGACCGGCTTGGTGTCAATTTCACGTGATCTATTGCTACTAGTGATGAGCGAGTATGCTCGGCGCGACTCGGTACTCGCACGAGTATCTCGGTACTCGGGGTGCTCGGCGAGCACCGAGTACTGCCGAGATGCTCGGACTGCTCGGTAATAAATAGCGATCTGAGACACATACACTGCTCCCTTCAGTGCACACAGTGAGCTGGCACCATACAGGGAGCAGATTAATTGATAGGATCCCTCTGGGGGCCACAGCAAGGTGTTATATGCTGCAGCAATTTGAAAAAGCCCACCCTCCCGCCCTTTTCCGGAATTACTCGTTTTATAACCGGAAGTCTGTGGGCGGAGCCTGTCACTCATTGACTTACATTGGGCTCGGTGCTCTGGCCGAGTACAAGAGTATCTTGAGATGCTCGGCCAGAGCACCGAGCACCCGAGCATTTTAGTGCTCGCTCATCACTAATTGCTACGAGCTCAAGTGGTTGCTTGGTAACTATAGGCTGGAGTGGTGCTCTTTGGTTTTTTAGATCTTTTCTTCTGAGGTTGCACGGACCACAGTTTCTGCACCATTCTTCAATTGATCTTCTCATTCCAACCCAGTAGAATCTTTCTCTTAAAAGTACTTCTAGCTTTTTCCACCCGAAGTGACCAGCACCATTGTGATAAGCTTCTAGGACCATTTTTACATCTTGTTTAGGCATAATGATCTGCCATACTAGCTCATGCGTCTTTGGATTGGTATATCTTCTGCACAGCTTTCCTTGGTACAGGAACATTTTGCCTCTCTCTTTCCAGAGTTGATGTGTCTCTTTCAGTGCATTTTCATTGGGATACGCACTTTGCTCAGTCAGCAGTTCTTTCACCAACTTCACAGCTGGATTGCTGTCTTGAGTGTCAGCCCATCTGTGGTGTGCTAATGGGTTGAGATTCACCTGTTGATGTTTCTGGTAGGCACTGGATTGATACTGTCCTACCTTGGGACGATGGAAGGCGGGTAGTTCAATTTCTTCAAGTTCTACCTGTTCTTCTTCCACGTCTCTCAAGTGCGGCATCCGGGATAAGGCGTCTGCATTTCCATTCTTTCGGCCTGCTCTATACTTGATCACGAAGTTGTAATTAGACAGCCGGGCTATCCATCGCTGTTCCAGCGCACCTAGCTTGGCTGTATCCAGGTGGGTCAATGGGTTGTTATCAGTATAGATGGTGAATTCTGCAGCTGCCAAGTAGTGTTTGAAACGCTCAGTCACAGCCCAGACTACTGCCAGTAGTTCTAACTTGAAGGAGCTGTAATTTTCAGGATTTCTTTCAGTAGGCCGGAGCTTTCTACTTGCAAAGGCGATGACTTTCTCCTTGCCTCCTTGCTTCTGAGATAGTACTGCTCCCAGTCCCACATTACTGGCATCTGTGTAAAGGATGAAAGGTTGATGGTAATCGGGGTATGCCAGAACTTCTTCTCCGGTCAATGCCTTCTTCAACTTTTCAAAGGAATCTTCCCTCTCATCACTCCACTGGAAAGGAGGATTGCGGTTTGAAGGCTTCTTCGACTGCCCTACCAGGATGTCTTGTAGAGGTGCTGCTAGCTTGGTGAACCCTTGGATGAATTTACGATAGTAGCCCACCAGTCCCAGGAATTGCCTCACCTGTTTCACGCTGGTAGGTCTTGGCCAATCCCTTATTACGGTTACTTTCTCGGGATCCGGTGCTACTCCTTCTGAACTTACAACGTGTCCCAGGTATTGTACCTTTGGCTTTAGAAGGTGACATTTTGATGGCTTGATCTTCATACCATACCGGGATAAGGCTTCGAACACTTCTGCCAGATCTTGTAGATGTTGTTCGTAAGTCTTTGAGTAGACTATTACATCATCTAGGTACAGAAGGACGGCTTCAAAGTTCTTGTGTCCGAGACAGCATTCCATCAATCGCTGAAAGGTACCGGGTGCGTTGCAGAGTCCGAACGGCATACAATTAAATTCACAGAGACCCATTGGTGTGGTAAATGCTGTCTTCTCTTTATCTTCCTCAGCCACAGGGACTTGCCAATACCCACTTGTTAAGTCTAAGGTGGAAAAATAGTTAGCAGATCTTAAAGCGGCTAATGACTCTTCAATTCTAGGTAAGGGGTAGGCGTCTTTATGGGTAATGTGATTAAGCTGCCGGTAGTCTACGCACATTCTCATGGTTCCGTCTTTCTTTTTAACTATTACCAGAGGGGCTGCCCAGGGGCTACAACTGTCTCTTATTACCCCGGCCTGTTTCATCTCCCTCAGCATGTCTTTAGCACATTGATAATGAGCGGGCGGTATGGGTCTATATCTCTCTTTTATTGGTGGGTGGTTACCGGTAGGAATTGTATGTTCTACCCCTTTAATCTGTCCGAAGTCTAATGGGTGTTTACTGAAGACCCGTTCATATTCTTCTACTAGTCGGTACACCCCTTGTTTTTGGTGGGTAGGTGTTGAATCTGTACCTATATGCAGCTGCTGACACCAATCGTCTAATTCTCCACTTGAACCATTGTCGTCCGCCTGACATGACGGATTCAAGGGCCCAATGGCTATGATGGCATTGTTGTCAACAGTGTATAGCTTGGCCATTGTAGCGTACCTTGGTAAAGTGACCTCTTCCTCTCCACAATTCAAAAGACGTATGGGTACTCTTCCCCTGTGTACCTCGACTATTCCTCTAGCCGTTAATATCGTGGGTCTACTATCAGTGTACACAGGCTCTACCAAGGCTTGGTAATCTCGTCCTTTAATACCAATGGCTGCTCTACACCATACCAGCATTTCAGTTTTTGGAGGTATTACTATAGGAGTTGGGTCACTTACCCTCACACTGCCGATTTCTCCACCTGCAACCTCTACTTGTTGCTTCAGCACCAATGCTTTTATCTCTCTCCGGAGAATTCTCTGCTGGCAGGATTGGGCAGTTTCCGCAAATTGCTGTAAAATAGTAATAACCTCGGAAAAACAATTTTCTAAAACATTCATACCTACCAATACAAAAGGTTCCCGTCGGTTAACATCAACAATTATGATACCCTGAATTTTTAATTCTGCTCTACCAATCTTAATGGTCATCTCTCTAAATCCTACTTGCGGTACCAATTTTCCATTACTAGCATATATACTTAGCTCAACATTAGATGGTCTTTTATCAATGTCTGAATCTGCCCAGTACCTCTTATAAAGGATATGTGGTATAGATGAAATCTGGGAACCAGTGTCCAACAAGGCATTGAGGGGAATACCGTCCAGCACGATGGGGATAATGGGACGTCCTCCGACGTACTTATCGTGCCAGGATGTTGGGCCTTGAAAGTTCACTCCTGCGAAGCGGCCCGCATTCCCAGGGGATCCTTGTTTAAATCACAATTGCGGGCGATGTGGCCTGGCTTCCGGCAACGGCGGCAAATAGGCTGTCCATCCGGCTGGTAACGGTCGTTGGGTCGTCCTCTCCACGCTGGGTATCTCTGGGGTCTCATCCAGGGAATATCCTCTCTGCGGTTCGCCAACTCCATCTTGGGTGTAGTCTGTGATTCTCTCATTTCCTGCATGGTTTTAGCCATTGAGGTGACAATGTCTGTTAGAGAGTCAAGCTTTTGCTGGAAAGCATCATTAGCACTAGCCTCCAGGGCTTAACTGATGTCACTGGCATTCTCTTTTGTTGAGGGGTTTCTGTAATGGATTGCTCAGGATCCTGATCCCAAGGTGCCTCTGCCTGCTGGAGACGAATAGCGCTCTCCTTTAACTGGGCAAATGTCACTTCAGGGTCCTTGAAAGTCAGCATACTCGCATGCCCTCGATGAGAAGGGGTTAATAGTCCCTCAATGAATTGATCTTTTAGCAATTTATCAGCGCCAGTGTTAAACATTGGTTCAGCCAGTGTAAGCGCTTTAAGGGCCTCCTGTAAATTCAGGGCAAAGTCTCTCACACTCTCATTGGCCTTTTGTTTGCAATTGAAGAATTTGGTCTTCGCTTTGCTACCAGCAGTAGTTTCAAATACTGCCTTTAATCCAGCTAGAATATGCTCAGCAGTGTCTTTTAGATCAGCGGACCATGCTGTGACCTCTCGCTTGGCATTACCACTTAACTGTGCCATCAGCAAACCGACACGCTGAGCTTCTGCCATTGGAAACATGTTTAAATAGGCCAGCAGTTTTTTTTTAAAATCATCAAAAGTATTAGGCTTACCTTCATACACTGGAAGCCATGGAGCACCTGGGGTATATGGCATCAACATCGGCATAATGGGCACTGCACCTTGCGCCGCTGTGCTGCCGGGCGCTCTGTTTTGTGCTTCAGCTGCATTTGTGTCGCCGGGTGTTTCGGCGTCTCCGTGCTGCGACATGTTGCGCCCCCTTAGTTAATCCGGACCCTTCCGGTCCTCTGCTTCCGTCGGGATGGCGTATAATCGTTCCGCTATGCAGCAGGATTGGTTTTCCCCTTTTGCCGACGTCAGAGCTCTCAGCTTGGTGCCGCCCACAAAGACACGCCCCCTACTGCTTCTGCTCGCCGCGAGCTCAGTAATGGCGGAATCTGAAATTTTTCAGTCAGATCAGAGCTCAGGGCTATGACACAGTTCAAATAGCAGTCTCGTGCTGTGGCAGTTATGAGGTAATTAGTGATGATGCAATTTTACCTCAGAGGCTGGCGGCCATTTTGTTTCAATGTTAGTCAATGGGGAAAAGTCTATTTCAATGGTTTCCAATGGAAAAATCACTTTTTGATAAAAAAGTGAATTTTTCTCGGATTTTCTCACAATTTTCGGCATTAATCACGGCACACAGTACCCGATTTAACCAGGCACGAGACATCCTGTTCGTGACGCCAAAGGGAGGTGTGCCGCCCAGCTTAGGGGACCGGGATACCCGGCGCAGGGTCCCTTTCCTTGGGGAAGTCACTGGTGGCTGGACCCAGGCCGTGGCCCCAGGCTGACACACTCCTAAAGGGGGGTATTTACAGGGGATTTAGAAGTTTATATAGTTTATAAAGTTTGTAGATGTTATTGTCGTGACGCCACCCGGAATAATGTGGCTATATATGGCCACCGCTGCCTTGTACTGGCCAGGGGATGATGGTGAGAGGCAGCTGAGATGGTATAGCCCTTTTCCGGGTAGGGCTGTAGGGTCCCCTGGACAGGTGATGTTAAAGTTAATGATGGATGAAGATGGAAGTATGGTGAGGAGATGTTAAGGGCACAGACACTTACTTGATTCACAGCAAATTCTCTTAGCGGTGATGGTCCCAATCCTGGATAGATGGTAACTGTTAAATCAGAGGCTGAGGCACAGATGAGGTTTAACTGGTTTACTTTCAACCAAACTATAATACAACAAGTCCCGTCTCCGGAGTCTGCAATAGGGGTTCTGTTGCTCAGGCCCCACCGGGTCCTTTACCTCCTGCTTGCGCTGTCTATGTGGCCCTGCTGCCGTGTGTGAACTCGCTGCCGGCCCAAATCTGTCCTCTCTGGGTCCCACTCAACAGGCAACTTGAGTCCTTTGTCTCTCTCTGCTTACCCCCTCCGGGAGTACTGCTGAACTCTTAGTATGTTGCTGTGTCTAGCCCTGTGAAGCTTGTTGTTACCTCACGTTTTTCCGGTTGCTGTATTGTATATAACTAATGCAGCCACGGATCCGGTATCCGTATCTGCGCTTTTTATCTAGGGTAGATAATGATGCTACCCGATTCTGAAAGTGTTTCTCTTATCAGTTTTCTCCTCCTCAGACCGATGGCTTGGCCCTGGAAATTGTCAGTCAGTCCTCAGGAACTCAATGCAGCTCCTGTCACTCTGAGCTCCTGGCTCCAACTGTCTGAAAATTTACCTCAGACCAGTGTTTTATCTCTAGGGAAGTCTCTGGTGTCTCTGGAGCTCCCCCTACTGGCCAAAGGTGGTAGTGCAGTGGCATGGCTTTCTAAGTGAGTGCAACTATTATGGTCTTATACTGTGGCTAATACCCGCAGGGGCGCCACATTTGTATGCAACTTCATTCATACCTCCTTTGCAAAGATTATCTTGCCCAATTCCAGCCTTACTGAAGAAACTCCAGATCATCACCGATCTTCTTCCAAATTTCACAGTGGGTGCAAGACACTGTGGCTTGTAAGCCTCTCCAGGCCTCTGTCTAACCATTAGACGACCAGGTATTGGACAAAACTGAAAATTAGACTCATCTGAGAAGATTACCTTACTCCAGTCCTCTATGGTTCAATCCTTATGGTCTTTAGCAAACTTAAGCCTGGCTCTCCTTTGCTTCTCATTGATGAAAGGATTTTTTCTAGCTTTACATGACTTGAGCCCGGCCTCTAGGAGCCTGTTATGAACTGTTCTTGCCATGCACTCCACCCCAGATACCATTTGCCATTCCTTTTGTAGGTCACTTGATGTCATCCTGCAGTTGCTGAGTGACATTCAAATTAGATGACGGTCATCCCAGTCACTGGACAGTTGCTTTCGCCCTCTGCCCGTCTGTAGCTTTGTTGTCCCCAATGTCTGCTGCTCTACCTTGTTGTAATGGACTGCCATCTTCAAAATTTTAAAGATGGAGGCAACATGACGCTCAGTGTATCCCTCTGCTAGTAAAGGCAGAATTGAACCCTTCTTTTCCTCACTCAAGACTTTTCTTTTCAACTTTGGCATGCTTAAACGTATTTTTCTTATTCAAATTACTTTTGGGCTATTCCTAGCACTTGTTTTACCATCCAGCTTGTCCTATGGCAAGAGGATTGTAAAGACTACAGCAGTGTTTTTTATACTTTCCCTCATTAAATAAGATTTGGTTCAGGTGATCTAATCAGGAGCACATTAAGTAGAATAAGGTGTACTTTGGGTGGAATTCAACTGACACTGGAATGGAATGTCTGTCAGACATGTAGAGATTGGGATTTTTAGAAAACTGTGCAGTGGTCTCTTAATTTTCGCCAGAGCTGTGTATCTCCTCCCCAATCCACCATGGTGGAGTGCGGTTGCTGCAGGCAGGTTTCTGAGGATGTAAGCACAGCTGCAGGACTGGAGCTCCATGGGGGTAGCAGCGGCGCCATGCGGTGGGCTCCACCATGTCACTCAAGGAGCTATCGAGCTTCATCAAAGACCAGAACTGGATTCTATTGCCAAATTTGTACCACCTAAAAAGAAGCAATCACCAGCTCGATTTTTGCTCTTTTTTTATTCCCCCTATTCCCCTTAGTTTTCCCTTTGTTTGAAACCACCATGCAGGTTCAGTGATGTGGAGCATCATGTTTAGCACTGTGTAGATCACAGGGTAACTATGGATAGCAGCTGACAGACCTTCCCCAGAATATCTAAAGGCCCCGACACACAGGGCGACATCGCGGCCAATTGCATAGGCAACATAGGGGCGTGGCCTATCGGCAGCGACATCGCCAATACGTCGCCTCATGTAAAGGGGCGATGTCGGCGCCGCCGGGAGGTTGCCTGGTTTCAGAACAGTGCTCTGAAACCAGGCGACCGATCTGGGGTGATGTGCACACATCACCCCATGTATCCGGCCGCCGGCGACCTGTCAGGCGATGGGAGCCATAGGCTCCCATTTTCCTGCATCGCGGCTGGGGTTTTCAGACACCCTGGTGGCGATGCCACATGTCATCTCGATGGTGCGGGCTGGAGATGTTGCCCCATGTAAATGAGGGACGGCGATGCTGGTGGGGCGCCAAAAACGTGCGTGCACCCACCTGTCGCCGCCGACATCCCCAGCCCCGTCGGCAGGTGTGACGGGGCCTTAAGAGCCACGTCTCTCAGGGAAAAGCTATAAAAATTAGCACTAAGTAAAAAGTCCAATATCTGTGGAATCATATGGTGGATTTAAAAGAAGATAAAAAACAACAAAAAAAAAATAAATAAAAATAAAATAAAAAAAATATTCAGGGGAGCAGCAGGAATAAAATAAGAGCAGGAAATGGCAATCTTGACCTGTTGATAGTTTTTTTTTTTAAAGCTGCATTAGGCAACAAAGGCGTAATGCTCTCTGGTGTAGAGAGGCCTAGAGAAAATATCCCAACCAATTTCACAGTTGCCCTTTAGAACAAAACTGTACAGAATTATAAGACCCGGATGAAGGTCAGACTCAACAGCTGCCAACCAAGCATAGCACCAAAACACAAGGACCATGACAAGGGCAAGAGAAGTCTAAGTCAAAAGTTGTATGTTTGGGTCAAGGGGTTGTACCATTTTTTTATTTACCAGTTTTTCAACATTTTTGCAGTGATATCAAGTCTATTAATTCTTAAAAAAAAATTTAAATTTGAGCTCATCATTTGTCTTGGTTGTCGATGACATTGCCATCACATTGAGAACTTTTTGTTTGTTTTCTTTCATAGTGTGAATTTGAAGAATTTGTTAAGGTAAAAAAATTTTTGTACCGTGTTAGACCCCTTTTACACTAGCTTTTTTTCAAATTGTGGCAGATCCGCCAGATTTACCGCATCTGCCGCCTATCAGCTGCAGTTGCGGCAAGTCCCATACATTGTCTTATGGGGCTTGCGGCAAGTACGGAATAGCCACGGTTCTGGCACTTGCAGCAGTTGCAGCCGCAAAAAAAATGCGGTCAGCAGCGTTTTTTTATTCCGTTTTTTTCATAATAACGGTTGTGCGAACGATACCTGCTCGCTGGATGGTTTGTGCATCGTGCACGATATCTAGATGTGTGACATCTCACCAATGATCTCTAAATGATGTCCAAATGACCGCACACCCACGAGATCATTGCTGATATCGTCACAACATTGCAGCGTTTAAGGGTATGTGCACACAGTGCGTTTTTGCTGCTGTTTCTGTCTTCGGTTTACCATTGGTTTTATGGTAATTTATGCTAATTTGTTCCTGCGGTTTTGATTCACAGCAAAACCAATGTGTTTCACAGAAACTCTGTGCCCACACATTGGTTTTGCAAGTGTGAAGAACTGTCAAATCCCTGCGTTTTTGGTGCGGATGGGAAAGAATTGACATGCTCTTATTTTTCCTGCGTTTTTGCTGCAGTCAATGGAAAAAACGCGGGAAAAACGCAGTAAAAACGCACAAAAAACCCAGGACCTGAAATTAGCAAATCTCCTGGCAAAGACTCTAGGATCCTTGAAACCAGTTCAGGTTTTGCTGCGTTCAGGACTGCTCAAAAAACGTCCTGTGGGCACATGCCCTAATGACACCTAATGGAGAACACAAAAACGCTCAGTTAAGCTAAGCACTCCTATGTATGGAAGAGTCAGCAAGACAGTTGTATGGCCACCTATAATTACCGTTACTCTTCATTCCAGACATGCCGAGTAACAATATCAACTTAAGAAAAATCAATATGATTTTGTGATATGCTGTTTGGAGATGTTTATTATACATTTGATTCTCAGCCACCCAGTGGTATAAATATGAATTGCAAACTGTTAAAGCACAGCTCCAGAATTTTTATTTGAGCACTGAAGGGGCACTCTAAATGTAAGTCCCCTGCATCTGTTCTTAAACTCACTCTCATCCTTTTTCAGTGCTGCTCTGGTCCCATAGCACTATCTCTGACTGTAACGTCTGACTGGCCAGAAGACAAAACTTACATCAAAAGCACTCTATGAGAGCCAGAATGAGGCCAGAGCGAGGCACCAATAGACTTGTATTGAGTTGTGACTTGTATTGAGTAGTGTTTCATGATACACTGGAGTTGCCGACAGATCACAAATCACAGGAGTCCGACTGGAGCACCGCTTGGAAAAGAGGAAGGTGGCAGAAGGTGACAATAAGACAGAGGGCTGGGGACTTACATTTAAAGCACCACTTTAGTGGTGAAACAAAAAAGAACACACTAGATTAGTGATTCAAGGGACTTGCTAGCATCTCCAGATATTGTATTAAATATGTATTGCGGAAAACTCAAATACATGACAAAATATAAGGAGAACGTTGGGGTGAACTCATCTGTATGTTGAGATATTTCATCCAAGCAATGTAAATATCATCTAACCCAGGGACTGTGAAACTAACTAGAACAGTCTGAGAGATTAACCAAATTACAACCACTTGTTGATGTCACACATGGATGAAAAGCTTCTTTATCCCAGGTAGAGATATAACCTCGCTAGATGGTTCTAGGTATTTTTGCAGTTTTAATAAACCCGCATTCTATATGCATATGAGGACCTTGATGAGGGGTCTGCTTTGAAGATACTATGAAAGTCTTTTGATAACATCAGTTCCATTTGATTCCCTTAAGATTTTTATGCAACTCAGATATATCAAGCCAACGAATAAAGAATAAGTGAAGTGGCGCGGTTGAGGACAAGAACATGTCTCCATTGTTGTCCATGCTATGTATATAACATTTCCTCTATATGGTCCTGAGAAACACAAAGCTTTGATTTTGTATGTATTCCCTCTTGGTTGATAAGTGATCTGGATGGATGTAATGATTTGCTGTTGAAGGATATTTTTATGTTTTTCTTTCCTTCTCTTCTACTTAATTGCAGTTTTTAGGACCCAGCTGATGCCAGTGGCAATAATATTTATTCCCACAGAGCAGCATGTGCAGCAATGTTATGTGAGATGAATTGGTGCAGGACAATGGTCTATGTGGGACTGGATCAAGGTATGTGGAGGGCATTGGGTAAAACATTGTAAAGTGACTATAGATGGGCCTATTATGCAATTTGGGCAACCTGTTCATCCGTGAGGTGGTGGAGGATACGCCAGCAGTGTCAGCATCTGTCCACCACCTGGGGTCTCTGTTAAAACTGTTGAGGAAACTCTTTGGTAAATATGGTGAGATGGACAGAACTCGGGAGACAAAGAAAGCCTGAGAAAGTGTGAGATCTTTGTGATATTCTTGAGAGCTCCGTGCCCTAAAGTACAGAGACTGTCTTATTAGCCGGTGTATCGAGTATCAGTGGAGTTAGAACTGTTTGTGGTGCATTTGCTGTGGTGAGAGACTATTCCTGGGAGTGACAGTCTATTTCAAAGTTAAATCCCCCTCAAGCTTCTGCATTTACATGTCTGGAGGAATCAATAGTAGCCTGACAGAGGACCCCTCCGTGTGTAGCCAGTTATATAATCCGGCTCGGTTTCACAGCTCCCGGATGAGCGAAGGACTTGCTGAACGCTTCCTCAAATCCTGAGCTCTGGTCCAGCCAACGACATCTGTGGCAGGAAGCGTGCACATAAGGCTAGTGTTTGGTGCCAAATTAAGGCTGCAGCTATTGTTAAAAGAACTAAATTTCCTACTGATATAGTTTGTGGTCAGTGTTCACGTTTTGTACGCAGGCAGCCTTCTGCTGTGTTTGGGTTCAAGAGTGGGAAAGTTAGGAATTGTGGTTAATTTTGTGAACTACTGTGCAGTTCCGCCAACAGGTCATTCTGAGAAGCCAGTAATTTACACTGCATCACTAGAGTAGTTCTCACACTTCTGTCATAGACAGGGTGTATCTTACAGTTCAAAGAGAGTCACAGCACTTCGTTTCCAAAGCAAGGGTAGTTTATTCCAGCTCAGGCATACATGGCGACGTTTCGAGCCATGTCAGCTCTTTATCCAGCCTTTATCCAGGGTGTATCTTAAGTAAATCTGCTGAGCATGTTCTGTGATATTCTGGGTCAGAGTTATTAAGGTGGCACAGCAGTACCAGTCTGTTCTGATGTGGTGTATGTAATATTGTTTTTGTGGTTTCACTTGTTGTTTTGTTAGGCTGCCTTCAGATTTGCAGATGCCTCCGCAGCGTTTTGCGGAGGCATCTGCAAGCATCTGCATGCAGACGGCAGCCCCTATCTTTATAATGGAGCGCACGGTGTCTGCAGATGCTTGCAGACCGATGTGCGCTTCCATTGCCCACCATGAGTGATCTGTGCGCAGGCGTATGCCTGCGCACAAATCACACACTCTCGCCCGCACCAGGGACGCAACATGTCGCGTCCCTGGTGCGGACGAGACTGTGTGATTTGTGCGCAGGCGGATGCCTGCGCAAAGATCACTCATGGCGGGCAATGGGAGCGCACGGCGGTCTGCAAGCATCTGCAGACACTGTGCGCTCCATTATAAAGATAGGGGCTGCCGTCTGCATGCAGATGCTTGCAGATGCCTCCGCAAAACGCTGCGGAGGCATCTGCAAATCTGAAGGCAGCCTTAGAGATTCCTATTCAATGCCCTTTAGTAAAAATATCCAAGTTCTCAAAAACTTTCTGGTCTTGTTTCTGATCTGTATCCTGATATGTATTCCTCGGCACTTGGCTTACTCATTCCCACAAGGTCCTGGAAGGTAAAGGGGCTCTTGGCCACCAAAAAACAGCTCCCTTCTATATATTGGCATCAGACACTGGAATAATAATGAACCCCCTAAATGTCTCTATAAAGATCTATAAGGTATCTACTAATTTATTTTAATCATTTTAATGGCCTTCAACTTGATCTTATTATGCTATGGCAACTTGATGGATGAAAGCTCTGTATTAAGATCTATCTTGTGTGATCCTAGATAGGTCTAGCAGGGTGTTCTCCACTGTTATCTTGATAGTGTCAAGCCATCAGGTTGCTGGTCTTCCTCTTCGCCTTGTTGCTTGAATTCTTCCGACCATAATGTTCTTCTCCAATGGTTTCTCTATTTGTATGATCTTTTCAAAGTAGGCAAGTCGTAGCTTTACAATGTATTAATTTTGTAGTGTTATCTAGGCCACTAAATTGTCATGTTGTCAAATTACAGCACTATATATAATTTTTTGCAGCATCATTATATTATTTAAAGAGTTGTTCATCCCTGTGGACACTTTTTTCATTTATATTGTATATGGGCTTTTTTACACTCTTGTTTCTCTGCACTGTGAGGTTTGCAGTGGTTCTAAATCAGCTAGACTCACTGATAGATTTTCAGTTAACTCATTCTGCAGCCAGCAATACACAGTAGAGCATGTAGACTACAGAAGAGAAATGGTGTAATTTTTTTTATTGTTAAACAAACATCATTTTAATCCCCAATTTCATGCGATTTAGTAAATATAAAAATGTCTTAATAGGTGGATAAAACTTTTAAGTATTACCATAATTTTTGGATTATAAAATGCACATTAGTTCCCCCAAATTTTGGGGGAAAGCAGGGGGTGCATTTTATAATCCGAATCTACAGATTATATACTGTAGGGGAGGGTGGGGGCATCTCTGGAGTGTGTTCAGGGGCTGAAGGAGGATGGCTGCGGGCTGCAGGAAGCAGCAGGAGGTCAAGCGCTCATATAATATGCACTGCACCTGCTGTCCATCACCTTGGTGCTGAAATCGCGCCGAGGTATGGACTGGGGGAGCGGCACGTATTATATGTACCTGCACCCCCACCCCCTATGATGGCACATGGCCCCCTTTTGCTGGATATGGCCCCCCATGCTGCTGCCCACACTAAAATAATAAAAACTTTACTTACTGTACCTCTCCGGCGATGTGCTCCGTGTCTCTCTGCTTGCTGCACTTCATGATTCTCGGGGAAGCCGGTCATGTGATCGGGCGCACAGAGATGATGTCATTCTGCTGTGCTGATTACCGGCTTCCCCGAGAATCAGGAAGTGTAGCAAGCAGAGAGACACTGAGCACATCGCTGGAAAGGTAAGTAAAGTTTTTATTATTTTAGTATGTGTAGCAGCATGGGGGGCCATATCCAGTACAGCGGGTCCATGTGCCATCACAGGGGGCCATGGATGCAGCACAGGGCGCCACAAATCCAGTAGAGGCATGTATACCAGCACAGGGTGCCATGATCCAGCACAGGGGGCCCATGAGCCAGCAAAGTGGGGCCATGGATCCAGCACAGGTGGGACATGGATCCAGTACAGGGACATGTGTGCCAGCATAGGTTGCCATGATCCAGCACAGGGGGTCATGATCCAGCACAGTGGGGCCATGATCCACACAGGGGGTAACATGTGCCATCAGTGGGGGTCGTGTGCCATCACTGGGGGACGTGTGCCATTACTGCGGGACGTGTGCCATCATAGTAGCAATGATCCAGCAGATGAGGGCCATGATCCATTACAGGGGGCCAAGATCCATCACTGGGGGATGTGTGCCATCACTGGGGGATGTGTTCGAGCACTGGGGGATGTGTGCCAGCACAAGGGGGCTATAGCCAATATACGGGGGCCATATCCAGATTGATGGGGCCATATAGAGGATGGGGGGCTATGTACCAGGATGAGGGGGCTATGAGGGACATATATATGATTTATAAGATGGACACTGGCATTATCAGATGGACCCCATTTAACATTAAAAATTATTGTTTTTCTCTTTGCCTTCACCAAATGTGGGCGTGCATCTTATAAAGCAAAAAATACGGTATATAGCACATAAGAGGCTGAGGGTGCCAAAGTAAAGAACTAGGCACTATCTAAGTTTTAGCCGATAGAAGACACAAAGGGAAGTAAGAGAAAAGAAAAAATATATATTAGGGTTATTGAAATGGTTTAAGCAATGTAAGTTAAAGAGAACCTGTCATGTAAGAAACCACTATTTACTTGCAGATATGGTGTTAAACTGTAGGTTAATAGCGTTGCGATGCTGTGAGTGCTCCACACTGAGAACCCCCTGCCAGGAGGAAATGATCTTTACTCCTCCCGGTAGTCTCCGGCTTTCAGTCATAGAGACATGGCTGGTGCAGCTTCAATTACCGCTCTGTGCATCGTGAGTGGCAGTAACTTACTAAGGCCGGCTTCACACTGCGGGTCTGATCCGATCCGTGGCTGTCCGTGTAAACCGGACAGCCCCGGACCGAATTTTGGCCCCATAGTATCCTATGGGGCCGGATGGAAGCCGAATGGCAGCTCACTGCCATCCGGTTTCTATCTGTCCGGGAGAATCCGGGAAAATTCAGATTTTTCTCATGGACACAAAAACGTTGCTTGCAATGTTTTTGTGTCCAAGGAGAAAAATCTTCCCTAATTGCCTTCTCCCGGATCCTCCTGGATTCACCCGGATCCTCCCGGATCCAGGGCAGTCCGGCGCACCCGAACATGGGAGCCTATGGGGCCTGATTGCCCCACTCCAGGATGATCCGGGAACCGGACACCTGCGACTGCACGCTGCTGTTGTTTCAGGACCGCGGCTAGTTCCCTGCGAGCCGTGGTCCTGATTCATCAGCAGCTGCAGCTGCGTGTGGCAGCACACCGCACCGGAGGGCCTATTAGCCAGGTTCACTCTGACAGCCACGGATCAGATCACACCCGCAGTGTGAAGCCGGCCTAACAGGTAGCTCTGTACTGATATAATGCTGAGCTGGCTGTCAGTCAATTCCAGACTTGGTAACAGCCCCTGCTCACTAGACACTTAGTAGTGACTGAAGCTGCACCATCATGACTGATAGACCGAAGCATCCGGGAGGAGTAAAGTTCACTTTGTTCCAGCTGCGGGGCTCTAAGGATATGTTCACATGTTCAGTTTTGTTCAGTTTTTTTACATCTGTTTTTGTAAGCCAAAGCCAGAAGTGTATGAAAATTACAGTAGTCTTGACATCTTTGTATCAGGCCATGTTCCCACGTTGAGTATTTGGTCAATATTTTACATCAGTATTTACAAGCCAAACCCAGGAGTGCAACAATCAGAGAAAAAGTATAGCAGAAACACTTCACCACTTCGGTACTTATCACCCACTCCTGGTTTTGGCTTAGAAAAACCAATGTGACATCAGCGCTGCAACCCACTGAGCCGCCATGCCACCCAAATGTCTTCCTTTATTTCAAGTTTTCTGAAGCCTGCAGATTAAGGGCTCATTCACAGTAGTATTTTTGATCAGTATTTACCGTATATGCCGAAACCAAAAATGCCTCCAAATCTCAGAACACGTTTATAGTTTTTCTCTGTAAGTTCCTCTCTTGATTTTGGCATACAAACACTGATGCTAAAACGTGGACGTGTGAATGAGGTCAAAGAGCTAGTGATGGGCGAACAGGTTGCGGTCTGTAGTGTTCGGGACCGGGGTAGGACTGTTAAAGCACACAAACAGTTAATAAACATAATATACTTACCGGGTCCCCTTTCTCCCTTCCTGCTGTGCCATGATGCTGCGTCACTTCCGGACTGCTCATTATCTTCTGGGAATATTCTCTTTACTGGCTCCAACAGCCAATCATGTATGCCCAGAAGATAATGAGTGTCCCGGAAGTGACGCAGCACCACAACACAGCAGGAATGCAGAACGTGGACCTGGTAAGTAGATTATGTTTGCTTGCTTTAACAGTCCGACCCGGTCCCAAACACTACATACCCCGATCGGTTCACCCATCAATAATAATAGCGCTTTTTTTACATGACAGGTTCCCTTTAAACATTTCATCTTATGTACATTATACATTGTTAATGTGATATTTAATAGAAGTGCTGACAAGACATTGGGTTAATCTATTAGTTGCTGTAGGCAGCTGATTCAGGGCTTTTCTGCCTTCTAGATAACATTTGTTATGTTCCATAATTATAGACATGGGTAAATACAGATTTCTATGCACACATTTTTGAAACTCTAAATTCATATATTTTGCACTGAAAATAAGGACCACAATGTATTGCAGCAACTTTTAATTTTTTTAATGTAATGTTTTTTAACCCAGTTTCTTTACATTCACATATTACGTCATCAGCCAAGCATTCGGCCATAATAAAGGTAAAGTTCTGTGTAACCATAAGACCATTAAAAAGTCACACAAAATCATTGATTCAAGTGCAGGCAAACATAACATCCAAAAAAGTGATTATTGAAGCATTAAGGCACTGCAGGGGTTTGGGTATTACACTATCAACTAATCCCACCATTAGAGACCTAATGAGGCATGAAACACAGGGGGATTACTGGGGAAATCAAGTGAGACTGTGAACCGGGTAGGATCACATAGAAACTTGTAATTCCTTCTATCCACACTTCCAGGAGCCTGGATTAGCAGGATAGAGAGGCATTGACCTTTTGCCAGTCATTTTTGCACTAAATAATGTAAATTTGGTTAATTTTTGTGCCAAAATATGCAGAATAGCTAGAGTCATACCCTACGTATCAATTTTTGCCTTGCAAAAAATTATATTTTTTGGCATTTTTAAAAATTATTTGGTATTATTTTTCCAAAGTGCACTTTTTTAAGGTTTATTATCATTCAAATTGATTTATAGCTAATATTAATAAGTGTGCTGCAAAAACAGACAGGTTAAATCCTGGAAAAAATGCAAAGATTCCCTTCCTTCCCCCCCCCCAAAAAAAAATAGAGAAAAAGAAATAAGATAAAGTAACCAAAGAAAAAAAAAACACCATGTGAGAAACTATCCTAAGTGAGATTTTTTTAGACAATATGCTTGAGATGCTTTTTTTTGCTTTTATTTTCCAGAAGAATGATAAAAACATTGGTTACCTTTTACATTTTTTGGGAACAAAAAATTGTATTATAAACACACGGCGTAAGGGTAAATGCCCATCAGACTTTCCGCTATGGATCTCCTGCCATTGAAAAGTCTCATCAAAATCTGCTGTGAAAATAGTGCTGCAGATGTGTCACAAATATTAATAACACTGGGGATGGAGAAAATTGGTGCCTGAGATATTTAGGGCTCGTTCGCATGATGCAGAATTTGGTGCTTATTTGCTGCCTATACAGAGCAGATCTACACCAAATCTACAGTAGTGTCTTTTTCCAGCAAAGCCTATGGCTTTTGCTAATTCTTGCCCACATGATGCCACTAAAATCTGCAGCAGATATGCTTGAGTATAGTGCGGAAAAATCTGCAGCATGACAATTCTTGCTGTGGGTTTTCCTGCACTAAATACACCAATTCACTGACCCCCGCCTCAGAAACAGGGCTTGTGCTCTATGTTAATGTGTGTAAATGAGTTAAAAATGTATTTGGAGTATAAATATAAATTGTGTGGACCTGGTGAGTGGCTTCATTATTGTGTAAAGACTACTACTTTACTAGAAACACTGATATCCCAATGGCTTTTGCAGCCAGAGCAAGGACTTCTCTGCCTCTTCGACACAATTTGTGTAGGTACACAGGCTATGCCTATTCTGAAAGTTCTCTACGCACTGAACTGTCAAAAGCAGTGTAGAAGCGCAAGCTATACCTATTCTGAAACTTCTCTACGCACAGAACTGTCAAAAGCAGAGTAGAAGCGCAAGCTATACCTATTCTGAAAGTTCTCTACACACAGAACTGTCAAAAGCAGTGTAGAAGCGCAAGCTATACCTATTCTGAAAGTTCTCTACGCACAGAACTGTCAAAAGCAGTGTAGAAGCGCAAGCTATGCCTATTCTGAAAGTTCTCTACGCACTGAACTGTCAAAAGCAGTGTAGATGCGCAGGCTATACCTGTTCTGAAAGTTCTCTATGCACTGAACTGTCAAAAGCAGTGCAGAAGCGCAAGCTATACCTGTTCTGAAAGTTCTCTACGCACTGAACTGTCAAAAGCAGTGCAGAAGCACAAGCTATGCCTATTCTGAAAGTTCTCTACGCACTGAACTGTCAAAAGCAGTGTAGAAGCGCAAGCTATACCTATTCTGAAAGTTCTCTACGCACTGAACTGTCAAAAGCAGTGTAGAAGCGCAAGCTATACCTATTCTGAAAGTTCTCTACGCACTGAACTGTCAAAAGCAGCATGCTAGCGCAAGCTATACCTATTCTGAAAGTTCTCTACGCAACAGAACAACGCAACAAAAGTTCACTATTTTGTCTGAAGGTGCGGATTTTTGGAGTCACTATTCTGCCATCCGAACCTACCCTTAACCTGTATTCAAGTCAGTTTTTGTCTCTGATTCAAAATCTGCCCTTATTTTTCAGTCCCTGAAGAAAGAGCAAAGTGTGCTCCGAAACACATCAGAATGAAAACCTCATTGCATCAGACCTTTTGGGTCCTGGTTTCTCTACAGCAGCACGGATCATTGGAGCCCCATCCATTGGTTTTGTTTTATCTTTGTAGAGTGACCTATTGGGATTGATCCATATTTGTTTCTATTGTGTAATAGCACTTATTTTATGCTCCACTTAGAACTCTCAATGAACAGTCGCCATTCGCTTGGTTGATATTGTGATTAGTGCTCATACTGAATACTGAAGAAATTGTGACGATTTGAAATGTTGCTTGCATTTTTTCAATATTTGCATGTCATTACCTTGCTTATTCTTCCAGGGGTTTTCTTAATTCAATAACTTCTTGGTTGTGTCATTTCAATACTGAGAAGTGAATGTGTGATACTATATATTCAACACTTAGTTTATTTTCTCTTCTGGAATAAAATATTTTACTTACAGCTAATCCCATATATTCAATCATTGAGCCCATCATTCTAGAGCCACATCCGTCAACCTAATAGTGTCCCACTATGCAATGCATGACAATGGATGGAGACAAATCATGGCATTCATTCATATGAACAGTTCTGTTTGTGAATAAGAGATGTCGTACGTAACGAATCAGTGAACTAATAGTCAGATTACCCTGTCGTATGTTTCCTGTTCTTATTTCAGAGTGATGGATGGTCAAATATAGTTAAATATTAACGAATACTCTAGTAGTATGGAAATGTATGGTCATGGGCATTACGTCCTACAATGAACTGCCAGCCAAGTTTCAATATTAACTTTGGCTGTGGTCACAGTTTTTTTAGTGCCTTTTAAAAACGCATGCTTTTTTACATGCGTTTTTCATGTCAGCATGAGTTTTTTAAGGTCTCTGATGGCTCCCTGCGTTTTTGGCTGCGTTTTTGAATCTGCACCTAAAAATAGTGCTTGTAGTATTTTTTTGAGCGTTTTGAAAAACGCATGCGTTTTTGTAGAAAACGCATGCGTTTTTATAACATGGGTTCCTATGGAAAACGCATGCAAAAACGCATGTACAGTTAGTACCTTTTAGTGCCATTCAAAAACGCATGCGTTTCCCATAGGAGCCCATGTTAAAAAACGCATGCGTTTTTCCGGAAACGCATGCGTTTTTTTTAACATGGGCTCCTATGGGAAACGCATGCGTTTTTGAATGGCACTAAAAGGTACTAACTGTACATGCGTTTTTGCATGCGTTTCCCATAGGAACCCATGTTATAAAAACGCATGCGTTTTCTACAAAACGCATGCGTTTTCTACAAAAACGCATGCGTTTTTGGATATGCTCCAAAAACGCATGGGACAGTCACACATGCTTTTTGGCTATTAGGGCATGCGTTTTTTAACATGGGGGCCTATGGGTGCGTTTTTTACATGCGTTTTTGAAAACGCAGGTCTCCAAAAATGCATGTGAAAAATGGTACTGTGACCCCAGCCTTTGGTGGAAAACAAGTTTTTTGCAAATATACTTGCCCCTATCCAATCTCTGATGTTGTGGCATAATATAGGCTAATAATGTGATTTCTTCTACATACAATGCCATGACATTGCTGTATATACCATAAGTGATCACAGTACTGCAGGTTCAAGCCCCTAAGAGGACTATTAAATACAGTAAAAAGTAGAAAACAATATGAAAAACTTAAAATGACCCCCATTTTACCACATTAAAAATTAAGAAATATTTAGTGTTACTGCTTTCGTAAAAGTCTGATTTATCAAAATGAAAATAAAACTAATCCGAGTGGTAAACAGCATAGCGAAAAAATATCTAGATGCCAGAATTGAAGTTTTTCAGCATCTGCAACAAGAGAAAAAATTTAATAACAGGCAATCAAAACATCCCAATATTATACCAATTAAAATTTCAGCTCAGGGCACAAGAAAGAGGCCCTCACACAGCTCCATATCCTAACAATTAAAGGAAATCTGTCAGGTCAAAAATCCATATGTAACCTCTATCATTTTCTAATTCCTTTCTCTAAGCTCTCTCTATTGATGTATTTCTTTTATTTATATTTCCCTCCTATCCTGTTTAAACTGCAAATAATGAGATTCATTCCATCTGTCACTCACAGTGAATGATCATTTACTTCTCTGCTGTCAACTCCCCATAGGATGAATATTCATGTCACATATTCACATTAAGGGAGGGGGCTGTATACTCTTCTCTGTTCTCTTTGTTTGCAGCAAAACAAGAGGACAAATAAACACAGAATCTGTCACATGACAGCTGGGATATCTGAGTAGAGAAACATGGAGTAGATACCTATACCTTATCTAGATTAAGCAAGGCAGATATGTGCCTGTGTCCCACCCTAGTGCCTGGGGCACCCGATCCCAGGCTTGCAGTAGTTCAAGGATTGGGGATGTGCCACGGGCGGCCGACGCCCAGTTCTGTGCCCTGGGACCGCTTTTAAAAAGGGGTTAGTAGTTTGTCTAAAAATAAAATGTCTTGTAACGCCACCTACTGTTCCTGGTAATACCGGCACTGCTTGCAGACCTCTTGGGTGATGACAATACAGCAAGATGACTATGCTCCCTGCAGGTTGAGTGGGGTCCCGGGGCAGTTGTGGAGAAGAGAGATTTTTACACAGGGATGTGGCTCGTAAGGCAAGGCGCTGGCACACAGTCTGTGTTGAGGGAACAAGTGTGCAGCTCCTCAGGCGCAGGCAAATGAGACACGTCACACAGTCTTAAACTCTGCACGGGTTTTACTGACAACTTCATGCAGCATTCAGTTCTTACAGTTCACGGGTACTGCTGGCTTGGGTAGTCGCCAAGGGACTAGGACATCTCACTTGGGACCCTCAGTGGTGTGCCTGCCATTATTTTTCTTGTCCCTCACTGCACTCTCCCTCTCTCACTCCTTTTAGCGCTCCCGCGCAGAGCCCTCAACCAGCTTCTTTTTGGAAGGTTCATCACCTAGGGCTCCGGACCCTATACGGGACCTTTTTGGGGAATATGCTGGGTATCGAACAGGATTCCCCTAAGAAGCTTGTGGCCCTCTGGTTTGGCAGCTCGGGAAAAAATGCTCGCACCACATTCGGAGCCGGTTCTCCATTCCTGGACTGGGTCCCTCTGGCCGGTGGTTGCAACGGTGCAAATTCAGGTGCACCAGAACACCCTAGGATACCCTTTCTGTGTGGGCCACCTCTCCTAAGTGCGCTGTTAAAGTAACGGACAGGACTAATGCAGCAGCTGCCTGGAGGGGGTGAAAATGCTTATAGCAAGAAAACTACAAACGGTACAATAATGATTGTACTTGTATTTAAAAAGTCTGCCCAGGGCCTATTCAAGGGTAATATTAGTATTATACTGAAAAATGACCAGACAGAGTTTCTTTAAAGATGCTACAGCTATCGAAACATTACGACACAAGTAAGATTTTTTTTTTAAATGTAATTTTTTTATGAGTTAAATAAAAGAAAAACTATACATGTTTAATATCTAGATAACTATACTGACCTGGAAAATCACAGTGCAAGCTCAGTTTTATGGTAAATAAAAGATCTAAAAAATTTGCAAAATTTCAGTTTCTTTGCTATCTTGCCACATTCAGAATTTTTCCCTTCTTATCATTACATCATAAGATAAAATGGATGGTGTAATTCAAAAGCACAACTCATCCTGCAAAAAATCAAGCGCTCACATGACTATATTGACAGAAAAATAAAAAAAATTATAGTTTTTGGAATGGGGGAGGGGGGGAAATGAAAGTGCAAAAATGAAAAATCGCCGAGTTTTAATATAACAAGTCCTAAAAGAGCTATAATCTGCATGCATTTTAAACATACTTTAGTCTCCTACTATGTAGACAGTTGTGTAAATTATAGCTTGTGGATTATGCGTCTTTAATAACATACAGGGGGTGTGAATCTGCCCTTTGGCTCCAGCCATAAGCCACCTCCTATTTGGCTCCTCAATGTAAGTTTTCTAAGAGTATTATCTCAGGGTACAGGGGGGCTCAAGGACTGGGGGACCCCTTGCCTGGATGCAGCAGACATGCTGCATTCAGTGCTGTAATTAGATCACCATGGCTGGTTTGGTGACAGGTCCTCTTTAAAAACGCATGCCTTTTGTTTAAAAACGCATGCGAAAACGCATGCAAAAACGCATGTACATTTTGACACTTTAAAAAATGCATGTGTATCCCATAGGGCCTCATGTTATAAAAACACATGCGTTTTTTAAAAAGCACCAAAAAATACTTCTTGGTGCGTTTTTGAAAAAATGGTGCATCATGCACTATTTTTTGGTACTGAGGCAAAAACGCATGCAAAAATGCATGTGCCATTTAGACATGCGTTTTTGCTATTGCGGCATGCATTTTTTGCATGGGGGCCCATGGGTGTGTTTTTACATGCGTTTTCAGAAAACGCAGGTCTTCAAAAACGCATGTAAAATCTGCATGTGTGACCCTAGCCTAATAGTAGATCTCGTTTATCGGGTTTACAATAATCGGACGTGGTGGTTTTCCGACGTTTATTTCAGTTTTGTCCGTTTTTTCAAGACGGATCAGCTGGGCAGGGGGTCTTCTGTCCGTTTGAACTCGATCAGTGGGTCGGGGCCCTGCCCTCGGCAACATATCTCTGATTGGTTATCGGCCCACCCCCCCCGTTCCCAGGGCCCCTGTTCATCCAGCGGGACGGCTCCCCTGCCACAGTGTTGCAGTTTAATCAGGTTTTGCGTCTGTGTCTTTTAGAACTGGGATTGGGTGATCTCCGTATTACCTCACATTCCTTCCGGATGAGAGCAGCTACGGCGGCAGCGGAGCTGGGAATGACTGAGTGCAGGGTTAGGCGTTTAGGTCATTGGGTGTCAGGCAGAGTACATTCGTACATTCGTCCGAACTTAGTGATTTATTAGTTATTTCCTTCCTTTACAGGTCCTAGATGAGTCTGGATAGTAGGCCACTTGTATGTGTATTGGGCTAGTAAGAGGGCCTGGGGGAGATCTTATTCGGACAATCTGTCTTTTCCCAAGGAGCAAGCGGTTATTGTGTGGCACGGAATCAAGGGGATGACTTGGGAGAAACAAATCCGTGACGTTGCAGCGATATAGCTAGCAATATTGCTGTGTGTAAAGTACCCCTAAGATGGCTAGTTTTAGATCCAAGAGCTTTTCCCATGCTAAATCGACATGAGTAAAAATGCTCTGGTCGACACTACCCTATAGTATAACATTGGAAGGAGTGATATCCAATAAAAGATCTGATAGTGTGGCGCTCTACTGGTCAGTGCGCCACAGTAGGGGTACTGCACCCACAACAGAGTTTGGGGAGTGAAAAGTCAACCTGAGGCTCCCACCCCGGCATCCTTACACCTAGAATAGGGGACCAATTGGCGACCCGTTACCAGGGTAATTGGTCCTGGGGGGAGGAGAGTTAGGAGTAAGGAGAAAGGCAGGAAGTCACACAGTTGGATGTAGTCCATACTGAGGAGCAAAGATAGCAGGGAGCCCAAGAGAGAGGGGTCTCCCAGGGAGGGCGCCTAAGAGAGAAAAGGGCGACCAAGGAGAAGATAGAGGAAACCCCGTGATCTTCCATAGTCCGGTGGAATCCTAGTCCACCAACGGAGTGCCGGCTCTGAGGAACGGTATCGGCGAGTTCACCCCTGAGGCGTTGACACCGGTCAGTCACGGGTTAGTCCAGCAACCCCGACATCCCTTTTCAGAACGTGCAGCCCCACCAGGATTGCCCAAACCAGGTCGAGCCCCTTAGAGAAGAGAAGGGTATCTCATAGCACCCAACGGTCCTGGTAGACATGAGGGCTGTGCAGGGCAGCACTAGGAAAGTAAGAAGGTGAAAGTAAAGGCAGCAAGATGCAGAATAGACAAAAGAAGGTATACTACGTGAGCCTCAAAGAGACTTTACCATCCTCAGTGACTACCTGGCCAGCTACCCATTCAAAGACTGTGCAAACTGTAACCTGAAGTGCTATCTGAACTGGTTTCAGTAAAGTACCCATACAGAGTCACAAGGCCTCCATGTCTTTTTTCTGCACCAACTGCTGCGCAGCCGCGCTGCCTACACCCAGCACCACGGCCACAGTGCTATCCTGCCCCGGGGACCTGACTCCATCTGCAGGGAGCCATACCGCCCAAGCTGCAATACCATCATCCCAGGCAGTCTGACAGCAGCGTTGGTGAACATCACCAGAATCTGCAGGTGGTATCACGACAAACTTTTAAACTTTTATTCCCTTCCAATTATTCCCCAATTTTCAGTTGACCACCAGGGATACAGATTCGGACGGACCACCAGTAACATCCCCCTCAGCTCCACACCTGGGTTCTGAGTTCCCATAGACCCCTGGGTGAATCAGCTTCTGGCGTTAATGAACATGATTGTGTGCGAGGTGTAACCGGGCACTGTGAGTCTTACAAACTGTTAAAATTGGCACTGGAGAACTGTTTCCCGCCATTTCAGTGGGATCCCAAAATGGCGGCCTGAAAATGTGAAAGAACAATGTGTTGGCCCAGGGGTGTGCCTCAGCCCCTTACCATGGGAGGGCCTAACCAGAAGCGCAAAACTGTTTGCCCGCCCCAATGGCCATCAATCAACCAAAGGGGTGGACCACAGCAAGAGGGTCAAGAAGCTACACCCTTAAAAAGCATGAAGGGTCGCAGCTGGAACTCAGACCGACAGAGAAGCAGTCCTGGTACCTGTAGCAATGATAGCAACTAGACTGTCTGACCTGATCTGAGAGGTGGAGGAGGAGGCCCGAGCTGCACGCTGGGAGCTGAGGGCGGTCTCCCTCCTCACTAACGAGGGAGATGCGGCCTTTTGGGAAACCGCCTTCCAAGAGCTCCGTACCAACATAACCGAGACTGTAGAGTGGGTCAAGCACAAGTGGAGAACGGACGTGGCCCTGGAACTGGCCTGTAGGGCAATGGAGAGGCAAGCCCTGGAAGCCGAGGTGACAGATTGAGCCCTGATGGAGCACCTGGCGACCAGTTGGAACCAGGTCAGGGGCGCGCAGCCTGAGAGCAGAGCAGAAGCAGGGATACAGATTGATTACCCCGAGGACCTGTCCGCAGACAGTGCTGAGGCTGCGATGCAGGAGGCTACAGACCCCGAGGGAGCAGCAACAGATGCTTAAGACCCTGGAGAACCCGACCCAGAGCGGGAGGTGATCGTCGAGGCCATCGAGGGGGATGACGACCAGACCGTCTCTGAGAGGAGGATCCAACTCACTGCAACCCAGAGGACGGCAGCAAAGGGACCAGAGTAATCAGTTCCGAAACGGCCTGGTGGAGCGGCAGGAAGTTCCGGCGCAAGACCCCACACGAGGTATGGGCCGCTATTGGGGCTACCCAGAGTGCCCCAGGACCCGTTTACCCGTCGCCGGACTACTACCTCCAAATCAACGAGGCTGACCAGGCGGACCGACAATGCCGCCTCGAGGAGTAGTGACAGAACAAAATGGACAATCACCAAGCCCGAGCTGAAGCCCACATACGACCCCCATTGCCCCCCTAATCAACGGAAATCAGGTACCGTGGTGGCATTCAACCTGAGCGATGGGTGGGGGTTTGTGCGGGAGCCTGGCCTTTATGAGGAGATATTTGTGGGAAGGCGGGAGGTTGAATCCCACCTCCAGAGAGGCCTCCCGGACCGGGACTTGTACCGTGGCGACTGGGTAACATACGAGCATCATGCGGGACCACACAGGTGTTTGCCATCCATTTTTACCGTATTTAAGTATAAGAGTACATGAACATTACCCGTTCTAAGTGTATATAGTTTAATTATGTGAAACAGCAAAAATTAACCCATTCGGAGATTCAAGGACATTATTGAGAACTCTGCCCCTTTTTCCCTTTTCATTATGTTTGAGCCTGGACTGAAACAGTTAATCTAGAGACTCTCATGTGATCTAAAGCAGCCCAGCGGTGACAAAGGACACTTGCTTGGTGACGGACAATTAGCACTGGGTCTGCATGGTGTGTGTACCGGCCCTGTTAGGCTGATGTTAAGTTTGCAACACTACAGGAAATGCGCCTCCCAGATGGGAAGAAACCAAGTATACGTAATGTTATTATTAAAAGTGTTTATTTTTTATTAAAAATATAAAAAACTCTGTACTAGGTCACGGTAGTAACAATTGGGGACAAGTGTGTTTCACCAAGGGGGAATGTGGTGCCCCACTGGTCAGTGCTCCACAGTAGGGGTACTGCACCCACAACAGAGTGTGCAATATTCCTGTCATTTGGGGAGTGTAAAGTCAACCTGAGGCTCCCACACTGGCATCCTTATACATAGACTAGGGGACCAATTGGCAACCCGTTTCCAGTGTAACCAGTCCCGGGGGAGGAGAGTTAGAGTAAGGAGAAAGGCGGGAAGTCACGCAGTTGGATATAGTCTGTATTGAGGAGCAAAGCAAAGAGGGAGCCCAAGAGAGAGGGGTCTCCCAGTGAGGGTGCCTGAGAGAGAAAAGGGCGGCCCAGGAAAAGAAAGAGGAAACCCCGTGTTGGATCTTCCATAGTCCGGGGGAATCCTAGCTCACCAATGGAGTGCCGGCTCCGAGGAACGGTACAGACAAGATCACCCCTGAGCCGTCAACACCGGTTGGTCGCGGGTTAGTTCAGCAACCCCGACATCCCCCTATCCTGCCCCGGAGACCCGGCTCCACCTGCAGGGAGCCATGCCACCCAAGCTGCAATACCATAGTCCCCGGCGGTCTGACAGCGGCGCTGGTGAACATCACCAGAATCTACAGGTGTCGTCACAACAAGCTTTTAAACTTTTATTCCCTTCCAATTATTCCCCAATTTGCAGTTGACAACCAGGGATACGGATTCGGGTGGGCCACCAGTGACATTCCCCTCAGCTCCATGCCCGGGTTCCGAGTTCTCATAGACCCCTGGGTGAATCAATAGCACTTGGTTGTGTTGCACACCAGTGTGCGCGAGCCCTAAATTGGAAAGTAGAGCACTGTGTAGTGATCATTTCCCCCGGTAACAGTGTTATACCTCTGGTACTGACTGCACCTGGTACTGAAGCTCAGTACTATTTCCTGAAATACAATAATCGACTCAAGCACAATGAAGAGTACTAAGCTGAGAGGGATACAGACTTAGATACAATAAATAGATTAAGTAGACTTTGTTATAAAGTTTATTTTCATGATATTTTTATTTTAAGTTTAGATAATTTTCATTTATTTTATTTTCTCCAATCCTACAAACATTATCTGTAAGTTAGTGATAGCCTCATTGTCCTGAAACACCACAGTCCAACAAAAGGTACAATCTGCCGGTTGTAAATCCTCCTAGTGCTTGTGTAGGTTTCCTTCAGTAGTGTTAAGAATGTAATCTTGATATAGAGCCTCAGGCAAATGATATACATGGAATTCATGTTGTGCAAATGCCAAACATGCTGCTAGTATATTTCAATGGATAACATATATAAACAAATACTTTATATATGTCTTCTGTATAGTATCTGCATTAAAAAATAAATAAAATCATACTGTGTTTTATATATCTATATGTTGAAAAGAGTGTTCTCACTTGTTTTAGGTTATAGCTGAGTCCATACAATGGTCTTTGACTTCTCTCCCCTTCTTTCCCAACTCCAGTGCTCAAGATCACGGTCCCCCCTGCCTGTTTTAGCTGAAATAAAAGACCATAAAAATGAAGATCAAGGAGCCTATTTTTACCTATTTTTACCTATTTTTAGGGTTTGACATTTTAACCCTGTCATTTCCATAATGAATCATCTAGAGCAGTGTTCCTCAACTCCAATGCTCAAGGCCCAACAACAGTGCACATTTTCAGGATTTCCTTAGTATTGCACAGGTGATTATTCCAACACCTGTGCAATGCTAAGGAAATCCTAAAATCATGCCGAGTTGTTGGGCCTTGAGCGATGGAGTTGGGGAACACTGCTCTAGATGATTCACTATGGAAATGACAGGGTTAAAATGTCAAACCCTAAATAGGTAAAAATAGGCTCCTTGGTCTTCATTTTTATGGTCTTTTATTTCAGCTAAAACAGGTACATGGGATCATGAGAAGAGGTGTTATCTGGATTATTCCAAGTGTGTCTTGTACACCCCCATCCATAAACCAATTCCTATAGACTGGTATATACTAAAACTGCAAATAGAAATCAATGCATCTAATAACGATATGACCTTTTACAGATATAGTAGCTGCCAATATGATGGCTTATCCAAAGTGAATGAGAATGCCTCCTCTACTAAATAGCAAGAGGCAATGTGGCATGCTGTGCTATTTACATGCTGGCGACTGCTACATCTATACATCACCTCATTTACAAATCAAAGATCAGTGTTGGGCAGAGGTGCCCAGAGCTGCTCAGTATCATGGTCTCTGGAGGGCCACTGTTCATTTACATGCAACTATTACATTATTTGCCTATACCTCTATATAATGATAAACTATTTAGTTTGTTAAATGAATGATGACATGTTAAAGTGCTGTGGAATATGTTTGGCGCTATATAAATAAAAATTATTGTTAGTTAGTAATATTAATATCTCTGCCTGTGAATAGTGAATCAAGTGTACTATGTCCACTACTGCTCATATAGTGCACAGGGCCCCCAAAAGATATATATAGCTTATATACAGGTTCATCACAATGAATTACAATATCATCAAGAAGTTAATATTTTTCAGTAATTCAATACATAAAGTGAAACAGATATATTGTGTAGAGTCATTACAAACAGAGAGATCTATTTCAAGTGTTTATTTCTGTTAATGTTGATGATTATGGCTTATGTGGCACCCCTGCGGTCTGGTCGCCACAGTGGTGTTGAACCTAATCCACATGTGTAATATCACACTCTCAGGTAAGATGGAGACACAATACTGAGACATACAGACAACCTTACACACAACCTCCAATTCAACTTCAAGCCAGGGGATAAAGGGCGGAAGAAACTCACCTGGAGCAGACTCCATCTACTTTCTGGTGGAAGGAACAGGTTGAGGGGGTGGTGAGGAGTAGGAGAAGGAGCAGTAAGATGAAGTTCTAGGGGAACTGAGACCTAGCGGGACCAGTGGGTAGGTCTGCTATGAACCCCCTGTCCAGAAAACCTCGAATCTACAGCCGATTCCAGGTCAGGTAGAAGAACTGGTTGCAGAGAGGGGATCGGCCCCAATCTGGTGTGAAAGTTTATGACCAGGCCGGGAAACCGAAGGCCACTTTTTGTTTGCGTTTCTACTGCATACCATGCTATGCCCCACAGAGAGATCCTAACATTCAATCTGCTGTCACTGAGGTGCAGCTCACTTTGTTTACTGAGGGGAGCCAGCAATATGTGTCAGATCGATAATGACTGACACATCACTCACGAGCACTAGCGATACTCGCCGAGTAAGGAGTATTGCGAATGCCATACTATCTGTGCAAACAGCGAATAGTAACAATTACACTCACTCAACCCTAATCATATTGCCATGTTTCACGGTGTCAGGGAGCCCTGAAATGCGTTGACTAATAAATCAATATTATATTCACCCTTTGATGTCTCATGGAATATGGCAGTGCAGTTTTTAATGGAGAAAAAGAGATGGTCCAGCTCCCGGGAGCTGGACAATCTCTTTTTCTCCATTGTATTGGTGCAGTGTCAGGACGCAGGCCCGCGCACACCGGAATCTACGTGGTGAGTTGATCATTCACCCATTAGTGCAGTTTTTACCCTTTTATGTCTCATGGAATACTGCAGTGTGGTTTTAACCCTTCATCCTCCCTACTCTATACACCACACTGGGGATTGCAGCAGCCGTGATCTGCTTTTATAGTGGTTGTGACTCTCACAATCACACAAGGTGAAGCCTCTGATACCTATCTAGGTCATATTTTATCTCTCAGACCCTTCATTCTCTCTACTTTAATTTTCTGAGATAATCACCTTTGGGTTTTCATTGGCTGTAAGCCATAATCATCAACATTAACATAAATAAACACTTGAAATAGATCACTCTGTTTGTAATGTCTCTATATAATTGTGGAGCCCACTGGGACGGGGTACTCGGTAGCGGATCGGGGAATCACAGTGGTCTTGGTCAGAACCGTGTCCCGAGCCCACAAGTAATGGGGGTTATTTACAGGGAGAAAGTAGTGACGCCACCCGTGGTATGTGGTCAGGGTGACCACCGCTGCTGCAGAACCTCCAGGCATGATGGATAGCAGCCTGAGATGTAACCAGTGGCGTAACTTCAGGCTCAGGGGCCCCGATGCGAAAGCTCCAACGGGGCCCCCAATTATTGCACATTTTTAATAATAATAATAGTCTTTTTCTATGGGTCAAAGGGACTTTTGGGGCCCCCCTAGGCTGCAGGGCCCGGGTGCGATCGCAACCCCTGCACCTATTGTAGTTACGCCCCTGGATGTAACGGCTCTCCACAGGCAGAGCCTGGTTCCCCGGGGAATTGTGATGATAAAAGTCTATAGATGACGCAGAGTAGGGGTAGTGTTAGAGATGATAGCAGTTTGTGAGGGAAAGTAGGGCTTGAACACAAGGATCACACAGACTCACGGTTTTGTAGTTTTCCAAGTCTTTACTGTAGGTGTTGTTCAGCAGAGTACTGTCCACAGAGTCTGTACCGGAGCCGGGTTGCTCCCACCCTGACCGGGTACTTGGCTTCCCACCCCTGCGCAGTGTGTGTGTGGCCCTGCTGCCGCTTTAGCTAGGCTGCCGGCCCTGTCTCCTCTCACAGGTACCCATTTGCTATGCAACTTGAGTCTTATCTTTGTGTTTCTGACCTCGCCGGGTTGCTTTGCTGTGGTACAGTGAAGATACATAACTTCCACTAGTCCGGTGTTTACTGTGCTGCTTGTGTCAGGCACAATTTCGGATCCGGCATACAGTCTTTGCGCTCCTCTGGGGCGAGTTATAGGGTAACTCAGTCTCCCAGATGTGTTCCTCTGTTTCTCTTAACTCCTTTCTTCAGACCCTGGCTAGGCCTGGAATTGGGCATCGGACGGTGGGGTGAGCCTAAGGCAGCTCCTTTACACCCAAGTCCTTCTTCCTCAGTCCTCCCAGGAACTGAACTGCTCAGTTCCTCTCCACACCAGAATATATAGGGAAGCAGCTTTAGCTCCCCCTTCTGGCCTGGAGGCACTAGTGCAGTGTAGTGGGTTGTGTGGGGAATTAACCCTTGGTGATGTTGCTGTGACATATTAACCCCTGGGGTGCCACATAGTATATGTGTGGCACCCCAGGGTCTGGTTGCCACAATATTAAGATTGGAAGCAAGGAAACGTACCCACCTCAGGCAAAACACAGGCACAACACCTTCCCAGCTCCCGACCAGAAGGGGGAGCTCTACACCCTAGTTCAGGGCAGGTCCCCTATAAATTCTGGTCTGGGGGCGGGGTCAGGCAGTTCAGTTCCTAGGAGGACTATAGAAGACATCCTATAGTCGGGTGCCATTCCAGGCCCATCCGAGGAAACTGACTAGCCAGTGTGAGTGACCCGTAGGTGAGGGTCTGAGGGAAGTTAAGAAAAGGTGTGGGAAGTGGAGCAGAGCCAGCTCACCCCAGCACCGAGCGCAGGATGGACACCGAGTCGGAGGTCGCAGGGGATTTTATGCCCAGCAGCCAACACCGGACGGTGGGTAATTCCAAGTTGCTCACCCACCACAAGGCCAGGAGACACAGCTGCATTAATGAGAGCTCAGAGAGACGCAGTGAAAGGAGAGTAACACCAAAAGGGCTCAAGCCGCCTGTCACACGGCCAGAACAGACAAGGGAGGAGAGGTTCACGGTGCAGCTTCATGCAGCCAGGGCCAACAGGGAGTAGCGCAATAGGGAGACCTCAGACCTTGCCAGTTGTGGAGAAACCTGAACTTGCTTCCAAACTCTGGACCCCAACACTACTTGTTAATTATGCTCTGGATGAACATGCTACATACTTTAGTAAAGGTGAAGAAGACTGTGTCTGTCAGTCATTTCATACACTAAGTCCTGCACCCCGAATGAATCCATCATATCCATAGACTATTCGGTTGCGATGGGGACCTGCTCTTCCCGTGGAGAGCTGAACCATCCTCACTGCTACTCCCATCATCCCTATAGGTCCTTACTGCAGCAGTGGCTATACCGGCCGCATTCCACGGGTGGCGTCACGACACTCTTTTATGTTAAAACTTTTATTTTTATTTTAACCCATTTTTTAATAAGCCCCTTTTTACTGATCGGCCCGACGAGGGGATCACGGACCGGGTCACACCACCGTGACATCGAGCAGCCCCAGACGACGAGATGGCCCGGTTCCAAGTACCCCACGGTTCCCGTCAGGGGCGAGTCATATGTGTTTCACTTCATGTATTGAATTACTGAAATAAATTAACTTTTTGATGATATTCTAATTCATTGAGATGCACCTGTATGTGTCCTTCCAGGATTAGTAAAACATGCACGTATCTTCTTATATTCCTAGCATAGAGTATACTACAATATGTTATTATGTTATCTCCCAAACATCCTTAAGCCTTCTATCTAGCACAGTGACTATTGAAACAGATGGAAAGTGTCAATCACGACGTCACACCATATTTACTGGGTTTTTCACTTTCTAAGAGCCAGTTTTCCTATATCTCTGGCATATTGAGCCTGTTATTCAGATCAGGCTGGGAATGCAGTGAATGGCAGGAATGCTGACTTTAGAAATAGTCATCACATTCCATCCTGCACTTTTCATTTCTGATATAATGTGTAGCGTGGCTCTAAAGCTCCACAGTGGTCTGGCATCTGCTTTGGGAGTACGGAGATTCCTAGTTGTACCTAGAATTACAATGGACAGTATGAAAAGGAGTGGACAGCAGTCATCATACTAAACAGATGTAAACTATCTTGCTGTCACTGTTTCCAACAGCTGTCAATCACCAGACAAGACACCCCTGAGGGCCAAAGTCAGTATCTCTGAAGGCTTGTCATCCTCATAGAGGCTTCTCAGTGGGAAGTATTGTGGGACAGGTTACCTGTCAATTCAAGTTTTCGGAGATCCATGGCTATAGACTTAGACTTAAACAAACAAGCAGGGAGGTTGGAAGCTTTTCTTGGGAAGCACACTTGGAATTTGCTGGTCAATTGGACACAAGAACAATAGGAGGAACAATGGAATTAGCATCCAATTTGTATCAAATCCCCATAGATTTAAGCCAAACCATGTTATCCCTCTTGCTCACTGAAAGCCAGAGAAAAACTAAGCCGTGTAATTCTGGATCTTCTGACGAAGACGTGTTATCCTAAACTTCTTTAAGGAGATTACAATTGTCTCAGTTGTTCGGCTCACAGACATGTCTTTTCTCTTTGCCGTCAGATACTTGATTGACAATACCCTGGGAGATGTCACTTTACTTATCTCCATCATTGTCGAACCCAATGCATGAGAGCTGTGTCCTGTGTTGTTTTTCAGGTGTTCCACATAGTTGTCCAAGCTCGGGAATGATGGACAGGAATTGGGATCACATTTCTAACATCTTTGTGCCTGTTAAAAGGGACAACAAAAATCATTTACAATTCCATTAGGCCAAAAAAGAGACAAAACTCAAAAGGCAGCATGTGTGGAATGTCAATGTAATAATGCGATTGACAGTTTTCCTCTGGTTTCCTGGTACCACAAAGCTTTCTTTGACGGCTTATGAAAGGGGGTCATTGTGGGATGGGGATAGTGGCACTGCATACATTTGTGAATGTTCTGCATAACTTGGATTCTACTTAATGCCAAAGTTATAAAATAACCCGTCAAACTCTTTTAGCCATTGACGAAGGGCACTGGTGTATGGAGACCTAGTGAACTTACCCAATGTGAAGTACAGTGCAAATCATTATCTGCCAACATACGGAATGCCTCGGAGTACTGCATGTGCGCCTTTCTCAAACATATATTTTCATACATGCATTCTCAATGGGTCAGGGCACAATGGTGACATTGTGTTACGATAGTAATACACGTTGGGATCAAATAGGATTTGCGTATTAAAATATTGAATAACAAAGAAATGGCTAAAAATCACTTTTAAGAACAAATAAATAATTAGGCATATTAAACAGGCCAAATTTATCAGTGCTTCATACTGTTTGATACATCTGGGGTATTTTTAGGTTATCTTGTCTAAAGACCCAGGTCAAGAAAGCACGTAAAACGTTTTCAAAAGTTGCTAAGTTTTTGATCATTTTACGTCAGTGGTGCTTAGCGGGAGGAGGCTTAACCTAGCATTACCCTATCTGTTCATCTTAATTTAAGACACTTTTGGGGTACATTATAGTATGAATGTACTTTAATCCATTACTAGAGTACATTGCTTACTCTGGAACATGTTTGATAACGTCAACAGGAGATGCAAACCTCTTAATGAATTTGAAGCATCTTATATTAGCGGGCTGGTACACAAAATACCAATTGGCCCATTACATTTACAACACTTTTTCTGTCATAAATGTACACTAAAATTCTGGTGCATTTTTTAATGCAAAGTGTCGCACATTAGTCCTTGCTCCCTTGGTGCAAATAGTCTCTAAAATACATAACTGAAACAGTGTGTGCACATTGGGGTTCTGATATGGTATAAATCTTTACTCATATGGCAAGGTTTCTTAAAGAGTCAATTTTGACTATTAGGATTGCTACTTTCAATAGTTGGCAGTTGAACGTGTCTTCAGAGCTGCTGGTGGTGTGCTGACAGATAAGCGCACGCGTCTGTCCTGACAGAATGTGGACAGACTAACGTTCATCAAGATGAACAAGTCATGTATCTGCAAGTACTTTTCTTCCCCTGTGTCATCCTGGGGAGACTAAAGGCTTGTGGATTTTTGATTGTGCTTCATGACAGTAACCATTTAAAGTTTGCAACTGTAGGGCAATTGATGCCACTTAAGTGTTGTCTGTGCCCAAATTTTTGGAAAAAATGGAGACTCTTGTTGGAGTCCCCTAAATGTGTTTGACATGATTTTAGAAGGGCATGACATGCCTATATCTGTGTCTCCTCCTCCTTTTACTCGTCCATCTCTTTTCCTTTTCCCATCTTTATATGTAATTGTCACTTTTTCATGTGTTTGTTGTGTCTTCTGAGTAGTTTGCCACCTTTTGGACACCTTAGAAGGTGTTTTCTATGTGTTTGTATGTGTTTTTGTTTGCCTGCCATTGTTTTCAATGGTGTTCGACAAACATTTGATGAACATTCGAAGAACATACCCTCAATTCGACAAATCGAATTGAATTCAAACACTACAGTGGTGGCTCATCTCTATTAGGAACTCATGACTTGGGTGTGCAAATATGGCTAGTGCCGATGTGTGATAGGACAACATCAGGACGGAAGTGGATTACAGATGTGATAAATTAATTATATAGATATATGTGTATGTGTATATCTGTATGTTTATGTATATGTGAGTATGTGTACAGATGTAGTTATTTTTGTTTGTGTGTGTGGGAGTGGCAGTGTGTATTTGTATGTGTGTGTATGTAAAAGTGGCACTCTATGCCCAGCAACGGGATAGCGGGAGAAGCTAGGTGGTGGGTGAAAAGTTAGAGAAGAACCCGGTTAGAGAAGGTAACAACAGAACAAAAAGGACACAACACCAAGTCCACAGAGGAGTAGGAGTAGAAAAGGAGGAGAGAAAGTCAGCTGACAGACACCTGTAAGCCAGTCAGTGGAAGGAGAGGAGAGAACACCATGAGACAGGACTGCAAGGACACGGGCCGGTGGCATGTGCCACTATAAGGCTAGCCCGGGTCCAATGCTGTAGGACATGGGGAGAGAAAGAAGGAGTCCAGGTGTGCTTGAATTAGCGGGCACACTGTGGAACTGTGTCAGAACCAGAGTGCCGACTCTTCTGAAGTGGCCAGGATGCTGTATGCGCCAACCACGAATCCCAGCGGGGTACAGGGTCTTTATGTCCCGAGACCCAACCTCCAGCACAGTGAAGAGAAAGCCGTCGTACTAGGGCTAGGGGACCTGGAAGGTCACCCACTAAAAGCCAGTGGCCACTGGATCGTAGCTAACATGCAGACAGACCGAAAGGGTCCGAAAGAGATACGAAAGGGGGAGATGCAGATGAACAATCCTGGCTGCTTAGACCACACTGCAGCCGCTGCTGAACTGTTGTCAACTTTACCATCTGTCGAGAAAAGAGAGTAAACCTGGTTAAAGCTCTATGCTGTCTGAGACTGTAATTCTTGCACCTGAGGGGAGATAAACTGATTCTGTGATCCGGCAGCAGAAGACTGCCTGTGACTGTGAACCCTGCACCACTGCATATCAAAAGACTTTGCGGTTTCCCTGGGGACCAGCTCTACCCGTGGAGGGCTCAACATCTTCGCTGCTACTCCCATCATCCCCAGAGGTCCCGACTGCAGCGGCGGCTACCCATAGCCGCACACCACGGGTGGCATCACGATATTTCCAAATTTATTATTTTCTTTCCCCTGCTCTTTTGTATTGACCACCTAGGGCCACAGAGCCGGGTGTCGGCCCCCATGACTCCCCCAGCAGAACTGCCGCCCTGTTCTGAGTACCCTATGGCCCTGGTGGGCGAGTCATAAAGATGCAGACAAATGAGTGTATGTGTATGAGACTGTGAACTATATTTAGATTATGAGCCGCAATGGGGACTGTAATGACAATGTCAGTATAGTGCCATGGAATATGATGGTGCTATATAGGAGAATCAATATAAAATGGCTAGATAGATTATAGGATTGGTAGAAAAAGATAGATATGACAAAGATACAGTACATAGATACAAATAAAAATAGATAAGTTACTTTGATATTCAGCTGACAGTAAGATGCTCTAATTATTGAATGTATTATCTATGGGTCTTTCTATATATATCTAATTCTTTCACTTTTACTTAGGGCATCTCACATGACATTCCCAAATATGGTCTCACACTACAGGGCCGCTTATTGCTTGCAGTGACATAACAGCAAAGGAATTATAACAATATAAATAGAAGCAGTTTGCACTGTGAGATGCTCTACAAGAGCACAGACATAACAAAATGCACCAAAAAAGTCACATATTTTTAGCAATTGAGCAGAGTATCAGACTCCTGTCCATTCGGCATCACTCACGTGTATTCACTGTTGCAGCATCTTGTCAGGGTAAAAAATTCTGACGTGATTAAAGGTATAGTCCGACACACAAATTAATTTAATCCTAATTGTCCAAGTATTTAATGCCATAATCAAATCTATTTTCTAATACATTTTAATGAAGACGTCCCTGTCATTCCCTCCCTACACAAACTGCTCCCCCACCTTTTCTTTTTCCTACTTCCTTTTTTGATGACCCTTGGTTTAAATATCCCAGGGCATGCTGGGATAAACAAATGAAGGGGTCAGAGGCTGCGGTCACTGCCACTCTATGTTTATCAACATTAAACCGGGGTTCTACTAGTGCATGGCATCCAATGTTTTAGCCGAGTATCATGCCCCGTGATCCGAACCTGCAATGGGATCATAGGTGTTGAGAGGAGAGAGAAACTAATCTCTCCATCTCCTCCATTACAAGTCTTGGCATATATCGCGGTGCACTCAGATGACATCCGAGTGCAGTGCAATATTTCCCACAAACCCATTGAGTTGTATGGGTGCATGTGATCCAAGACTCGCTGCCAATTGCAGCAAGCTGCAAATATTTTTCTCCTGTCGATTAGGGCTGAGAAAAAACTTCAAAGATGGACACTGCTTCAATGACACAGCCAAAGCTCTCAGATAATTTTCTATACTCCTCCTTGTAGACCTGTCCTCTGTCTTCGACACTGTCGACCACTCTCTTCTACTACAGATCCTCTCTTCCCATAGTGTCACAGACCTCGCTCTATTCTGGGTCTCCTCATACTTTTCCAACCACACATTCAGTGCTTCCCACTCCCACACTAGCATTAGCAGCCTACATATCCAAAGAGATGTGCAGTAGTGGTGAAGTTGTACTAGGTTGCAGGCTGATATCTATTTTCGGCTGGTTGTGGCTGTCAGCAGGGGCCGGTGATGGAGAATGGCAGGTCCGCCGGCCTCATTTGCTTGGAGCTTCCTTGGGCCTGGGTCTGCGGTGCAAGCTGGCGATCCAGGAGACAGGAGGGGTCCTGGTCGGGATGAGGAGTGCAGGAAACGGGGGTAGTAGAAGGAGGCGCCTCGCACTTTCATTCAGCCCTTGGGTGGGGGAGCTAGTCAGGACCGGGATGGTGGTGGAGACAGTAGTGAAGTGGGCACTTCAGAAGTCCAGCAGGGCCACAGGGCAGACGGAGAATACAGCTGGACTCAAGGGCCCTGTGTCAGGGCTACCACACCAGACCGGGATGAGGCCGGGAGCAAGGCCCTGCAGGCAGCACCGTTAGCCCAGCATCCCGCTGACAGATCACAGACGCTGAGGAGCAGGCCGGATTCGGGCATCCTAGGTGCCTAGGAGGGTAGCAGGGTCAGGCAGCAGGTATGTACTCACAGTGGTTGTGCAGCGAGGTGGGGAGGCAGGGAAGCAATAGCCCGGCTTCCACCGCAGACGCTGGATGGTATTGCACAAGGAGGGCTGCACAGCGGGAGGAAGCCGCCACAGTCCCTCAGTCTCTGGAGGTTGTCTGGCCGAAGATGCAATGCTCTGCAGGAGTGGTGGTCGCAGGCAATTCTCTGGGGGCTCCTCCAGGACTTAGGGCCAAGGAGACTGCTCTGGTTTTGGGCACAGCAAAAAATCAGACACAAATCGGATTAGATCTGATCTGGGGGCCAATAAACCACGGGTTCGAGAAAACACAGGATAATTTTTCGTACCCGATTTTAGTGTACTGAGCATGCTAAACATGCTAAAACTGCTCCTAACCATCTAATTTCAGCTGATCAGGTCACATGACCAGTTATCGCGGTAACTGCGGTCATGTGACCCGATGACGCTGCCGGGTTGTGACGTAACCGCAGGTCCTGTAAGCTTCCGGAGCTTGCTGGAGGCGTCGGGGGACTCGCTGGAAGGTGAGCATACATATTTTTTATTTTTAACCCTTCTTTTACTAAATTTCACTTCCGCAATGTATATATATACATTGCGGAAGTGAAAGTGCCCCGCTGCCTCCTGTCATCTCTTTCTGTGTCCGGACCCATGATAATCACGGCCCCGGACACAGAAATGAGTCACCTCCTATGGTGTCCGTTCCTGTCCTTGGGGTCCTGCAAAAAGTAGGATCCCACAGGCAGGAAAAATTACGCTATGTGAAACTAGCCTAATTTCACTTCTGCAATGTATATACATACATTGCGGAAGTTAAATTAAGTAAAAGCAAGTGTTAAAAATAAAATATATATCGGGGGACACGCCTCTCCGGTGTGACCCCGATGTCTGCATCTATCTTCCGGCTTGAGAAACTAGCTGGGCGGGGCTAACCAATCAGCTGATCAGTCACATGACCGGTTACTGTAGTAACTGCAGTCATGTGACCAATCAGCTGATCGGTTAGCCCCACCTCCACAGGTCCTTCAACCCTTGGGATCTCGATGTTGATATCGGGGGACTCGCCGGAGAGGTGAGCATATATGTTTTTTATTTTTTACATTTGCTTTTACTAAGTACACTTCCGCAATTTTTATATACATTACGGGAGTGCCGGGCTTGCCTGCAGTTTGCAGGCTCGGGCTTCCTGTTTCCAGATCCTTGCAAATCATGGACCCGGACACAGAAATGGCATCCGTAGGTAACCTCCGATGAGATCCTTTTCCTGTCCGTGGGGTCCTGCAAATAGTAGGATCCCCACGGACAGGGAAAAATCGCAGTGTGAAACTAGCCTAAGTAATATAATCCTAGAGAAGATTTCATTGTAGTGTTATATATAAACTGTGTGAATAGTTTCAAATGGAAAATACTGTATGCATCCTAAACCCCAATATGATGTGTGATGTGACTTATACCACATGGTGGTCTTACATAACATTTCCATTAACGAGTGTGTGATTTACAAGAAACACTTTTAAGAAGTAAATTGCATTATTTTATCTTAGATCTAAATTGCATTATTTTATCTTAGATCAAAATGCCTCCATCATGTATCTGCAAGTCAGAAGGATGCAATCAGTCACCCGCTTCTACTGATGATTTTGGTTTATGTAGTGGATGATGTCATTGCATGAAAATTGTTAATGAGGACTAATTACAGAATGCAAAGGGTAATGCAGAGAGTAATTAAATTAGAATATAGAAACGAGTTTAGGTTTCTATTAACAGTCATCCTTTTCTCTGTAATGAGGATTTTTATTCTTTAATACTGAGTTCATGTTATTTTGCTTTTTGCTTCAGTTTAGTACGCATTCCAGGTTTACTACTAGCGTATATGGTTAACAAGGCAATAGCGTCACATTGGCATTATAGAAGCCAAAAGATTGTCATTTTATTGTCTGCCAAGACCAAATACTTTTACAATATATCCCTAAACCCAATCTGGATGCACAATAGTTATAAAGCTGTTTTGTCCTCCCTTTTGCCGGCTTCACACCACGATTTTTGGGATCCGGGGCTTTCCGGTGTGAATCGGACAGCCTCGGATCTGATTTGGCCCCTATTATATCCCTATGGGGCCGGATGGCAGTGATTTGCCATCTGGCTTTGAGTTGTCCAGGAGGATCTGGCAGATTTAGTTTTTTTGCCCCGGACACAATATCAGAGCTTGCAGCAAATCGGACAAATCGGATCCCACCATATCCTCCCAGATCTTGCGCGATCCGGCGCCCCATAACATGTGAGTCTATGGGCGCCGGATACCCTCAGATCCGTCAAAAAATCGGACTGGTTCCCGGACACCGTGTGCTAAATAAGCGGCGGCTTTGAAATTCAAGCCGTGCTCGTTCAGTACCTGGACAGCGCAGCTAAAAGAGCTCCACTACTGAAATTTCAGCACTTGGACAGCGGCATATTTGCCCTCCTATTCTGTTTTGTCCTGGGCTGTCAGGTCCTTTCCGGTGCTTCTTGCAAAACAACGGACAGAACCTGACAGCAAATAAATGTGATGTGAAGCCGGCCTAAGACTTGAATGCAAAATTCTCATCCACGAAATGTTCTCATGTGAACAGCCCTATAGAAATACATTGATCAGTGTGATGTCTGTGTGATATCTGATTTAAACGTGAAAGCCACATGAAGATATAATAAACTGATTTGAAGAAGCCCTTAAGCCAATACTATAATACCCTATAGGTAATTAATGCCATGATATAGCTTACATTTAAAAGAAGCCTAACAGCTGGTACAAGCTGCTCAAACCATGGGCAGTATATATCAGGCACTGGCTGTATTTACCCAGCCAGGTAAGTTTGTCTCTGAAACATACTTTTAGTAGCAAACAAGCTACACTGCAGACTAGTTTGACAGATGGGTCCCAGGCGGATCCTCTCTGTCCACTGCCCTTGATTGATAGGCTTCTGCCTATATGCAAACATCCCTGAGGAAGTTGCCAGGGAGGGCGCCGAAACGCATAGGAAGGAATAAAGAAGTATACTGCTACAACATCTTGCATTCCAGGTGATTTTGTGGACTCAGCAGCGCGGACCGTGGTACACCTTGCTTCCCATATTTTCTGGCTATATGCAAACATAGGCAGAGACAGAGACCTGTGAATCCAGGGCAGTGGGCAGGTAGAAGCTGCTTGGGACCCATCTGTCAGACTAGTCTGCAGTGCAGCTTGATCCCCACACTAAAAGTATGTTTTTCTTTGAAACGCTGCAACATTTCAGAGTCAAACACACCCAGCTAGGATAATTCAGCCACTGGCTGATAACTGCTACCCTCCATTTTGCGGCATGTATCTTCTGACAGGTTCCCATTAACATCATGAACTTTCCAGTAACCTTTTATTGTGTCTATTGAGTGGATGTTATATATGATTATATTCTATAAGTACAAGATACCTTGACTAGATTCCAAATAGTCACATCCATCATTCCTACATTATATAATGATATTAGTATAAAAGACATGTCAAGCAATTTATATCTTCTGTCATAGCCAATGAATGACGGGTGTTATTGTTAGGCATTTGCTCCAGTCTCTGGTTATAGGGAGTATATCACCCCAAATATACACTTCAAACTAACCATATACTGTAGCTTTGTAGGTGAGGAAGCAACAATAACACTTGTTCTATTTGTTTTTAAATGTGTTCCTCCATTTCCTCTAAATCCAACTTTGACATGACTAAATGTCTTGGTACACCGTTACCACCATTTATTAATATTTTATCTAGCCTCTGCTTGTATGCTGATTTACACCACTAGCTTTCCAAAAATCTGCCTTGTCTGAAGATAAACCTTTGTTATACATTGTAATGAGTCTTTTGTCCCAAATTTACACTTCAAACTAACCACATAGCCTAATAGGAGATGGAGCAACAAAGAAATTGCAAATTAAGGGGCTCAGTGCACCCTTGCCCTGGCTAAATGTCACCATGCACTTCTGTTCCACCTACTAAATTGGACTACTGACACTTGGCCTGTGTTGACTGACAGCACTTTCTGAAGATAAACCTCCATCATGTGATCTGTGTACCTGTGCAGGAGAGAGCACACAGATCACTCTCTCCTCGCTTCTGACATTGCTCCCCACTTTTGTTATCACTTCAGTGCAGGAGAAAGCACAAAAAACATGCTCTCCTTTCAATTGACATTTTTACACAAATATAAACTAGTGATGTTGTTAGCAAGAAGGGAGTGATTTCTCTCCTCACTGCTAACAATGCTCAGATATAACTATGTAGCAATGTCAGCTGCAAAAGGACAGTAAATTGTGTGGTCTATGCTGCACTGGAGTGAAGGCAGAGGTGAGGAGCAATGTCAGAAGCGAGGAGAGAGTGATTTGTGTGCTCTCTCCTTCACAGGTACATTGACCACATGAAGGAGGTTTATCTTCAGCAAGACCTTTCAATCAACACATACAGAATGACAGTAATCGAATTAAGTGGGTGGAAAAGTGCACCCTGATATTCAGCCAAGGCAAGAGGACACTGAACACCTTAATTTTCATTTTACAGATAAACAATAAAGCTATTAATATTAGGGAAACGAAGGAAAAGATAAAAAAAAAAAGACTTGGGTATAATAATAGATCACAGACTAAACATGAGTCAATAGTGTGATGCAGCAGAAAAAGACAAAGACAATTTTGGGATGTATTAACAGAAGCATATGTGGTGCCCCTGAGGGTCCAGTCACCACAGAGGTACTGCACTTCAGCCAGAGGTGTGGTATCCCACTCTCGGGTAAGGAAAGGACACTATCCTGCATCCAAACAGCCACACACACACTCCAGGTTCAAGCAGACTCTATTCAAGGAGGGCCCCATCCCAGGCTGGAGGAGGAAGACAGGTAGAAGGTGTGGGTGGAGGTTGTGGAAAGGAGAGCACCAGGAAGTGGGTGCCAGTAAAGAGGATGTGTAAGATGGACTGACGTAGGAGGACGTGGAGGAGAACGTCGGGAGAGTGGGAGAGACGACATGGACATGGACGGATGTGATAGAGAGATGTCCTGGGGATTGAAGCTGGTTGGAGCTTGTCCAAGAACAGAGTAGTCACGGGACACGGGGCACGGGAAGTGAGCGATCCACCCATGGCACCTGCATCTGAGTTGACGGAGACCCGGGGTCAGCTAAAGGGACTAGGTCACAGAGGGGACCGGCCCCAGACTAGTAAAGCAACTGAAAAACTTAGCTTAGTAAGCCAGGTACCGAGGTGACTTCAAGTACCACAGTCCAACTACACACTTTTTCAATGAAAAGGTGGCCGCGTAGGGTCAGGGGACCAGGTCAAGTTTGCCCAACAGGACTCCAGGCTCAAGACACTAAGTGTGAGGCAAGGGGGAGGAGGGTGAGGCCCAGCGCAGGAAGACGACCTTGAACGGAACACCAGAAGGGGGTCCCAGTAGATAGCCCCTGAATTATACGAGACTTGTCTGGAGCCCTTACCTGGAGGACACAGCATCCTGTTGGAGGCTGGGAGCACCTGGAGCCATGTAACAACTGTGAGTAAACTTCAAGGATTGCATTCTGCTGTGTCCTCACATTATTTACCTTGACGTTACAACTACTTTAACACTGCCCTGGCGCCTAGAGCTGTACCTGTGGAGAGCTTCACCATCTCAGCTGCAATACCAAAAGTCTCAGAGGATCTGAAGTGCAACGTTGGCTATCCAACACTGTTGCCGAAACCCACGGGTGGCATCACGAATCAAATCCCATAAACAATCCTCCTTTTAATGACACGGCAAGGGCCATAGAGCTGGGTCACGGCACCGTGACATCCCCAAAGAACTGCCCGACCCAGTTCCGAGTACCCTATGGCCCTGGTGACTGCGTCACATACAGTCTAGATCACGTGAAGTCATTGTCCTTGACTACTCCTCTTTGTTCAGATCTCATCTGGAATACTGTGTCCAGTTCTGGGCATCACATTATAAAAAAGACATTGACAAACTGTAGCAAGTTCAGAGAATAGTGGCCAGAATGGTGACCAGTCTGCAAACAGGTTTTGGTAATATTTAGCTTCTGAAAAATAAGACTGAGAGGAGACTTAATAGTACAAATATCTCAAGGGCTGTCACACTGTAGAGGGATCAACTTTATTCTCATTTGCACAAGGAGAGACAAATTAGATATTAGAAAAACCTTTTTGACAGTGAGGGTGATCAATAAGTGAAACAGGTGGCCTCGAGAGGTGGTGAAATCTCCTTCAATAGACGCTGGACAGACATCTGTCTGGGATGATTTAGTGAATCCTGCAGGGGGTTAGACCAGATGACCCTGGAGGTCCCTTCCAACTCCACCATTCTATGATTTTTTGAAAACAAAAGAAACCATTGTTATTGTTACTCCATCTCCTATAAAGCTACATGGTTAGTTTGAAATATTAAATTGGGGTATACATAAGCATATTTTCCCCAGTCTGTGGATTAAACAGTGACTACTGATGCAAACTAAACATAGCATAAGACATATTTCACAATGCACCAGTGCATCAGTGTTTTTGCCTGTCTTTCTTTTTTTTTTTTGTTTTTCTTTTTCTTAAAGGGTTAAAGTGTTGTTCCCTAGTGCTAATGATTCATAGGGATGATAGTGTCACACCCTGGGGCAGGGGTGTGACACTATAAAATAAAGGGGAAAGTACAAAAAGAAAGGGGACAATAAAGTTAATAATAGTAGTTTGTGACGCCACCTGTAGTGTTTGGCTATAGGAGGCCACCGCTGCAATTGGGACCACTGGGGTGATGGTGGGTGCAGCCAGATGGAGAGCCCTCTATGGATAGGGCTAATCCCCAGGGCATCTGCGGCTTCTCTCCTTTCCTGCAGATAAACAACTAAGTCCACACTGTACTGGGCTTTACCGAGCTTTTACTCTTACTTCATACTTAACCATTCACAACAGCTTCACAGTTCTTTCACAGAAGTTACAACAGACCTGGGCTCACACAGGAGCTCTGTACAGTTCTTTACGGGCTTAGGTTCTCACTGCATCCGGGACGGTTCATCTGTGTGACTCCCCCTCAGTGTACCTCTCGGGCCCTTCCGTTCTCCTCTCCACGTGTGGTTCCGGTCTGGCCGTCATGGGCTCTTTAGTGATTTGTCCCTCTCTTTAGGTCACTAGCCCTAGTACAATGGCTTTCTATTTCACACACCGGTTGTTAGGTATCGGGACATAGAGTTCCCGTACTCCCCCCGAAGTTTCGTGGTTAGGGCATAAAACTTCCCGGCCACATCTACAGAGACGACACTCTGGTTCTTTGGCTTAGTCACCAGTGTCTCAGGTCAGTTGGGCACACCTGGCTTCTTCTGTCCTTCCTCACTTTCAGTCTGGGTTCCTGGCCGGCCATTAGAGGTGCAGGACGCCGGGTCCCTCTATTCTCAGTTTGGTCTCAGTCACTGATTAGCTGATGGGTATTTTTCCTTCAGGATACTTCCCACTTCACCACCCTCCAGGGAACCTCGAAAAACCACTCTACGCATCTTAGTATTCCTGGGTTTTACTCCAGTTCCTCAACCCCTTCACGGGTGTTGTACTACATTCCACCCTTCACTTGGCTCCTCCCGCCATCTCTTGCCTGACATGAAGTGACTTAGGCTCAGGATCGGAGTGTGTGTGCGAGGTGTTGGTGCGAGGTGACTGACTTACCAATCCCAGCTGCAGTTCTCCTCTGTGGCCACTTGGTTACAGGGGCACCACAATAGTACCTATTTCCAAGCACTGGCCATGGCGGGCTGGAGATAAGGTATCTGCTGAGTGAAATGATTTGTAATACAGTTTCTGTAACTTCAGGGCCAGCATATAGAGACTCTGGCCCTTCAAACGTTTAGGCTACATTCACACTGGACGTTTTTGATCCATTTCTGGTGTTGCATCTTAAGAGCCATAAAAGTTCTGAAAAACAGGGCAGCAGATGATTGATGTGTGCTGCACTGCATCACTATTTGGGCTTTTTTTTCTTCCCCAGTGGGCAAGCCTTTTGGCTATGAGCCAAAACCTCACCTCCTCCCTTTCATCTGTACTTTCAGTTTTTCAAGCCAACCTGTGGCTGGATTATAGATAAGAGATGGGGGGATGTTTGGCTTACAGCTAAAGGGCATGCCCACAGGGGAGGAAAAAAACAACAACCTCAAATACTGATGCAGTGCTGCACACATCAATCATCTACTGCCCTGTTTTCCATGAGTTTTTTAACACTTTTCCATGCAATCAAACATGGAATCATTCAAGTAAATGTATCATTGCATTTAGCATCCCAGAGCCTATAAAGGCACAGTTACACACACAGATAATTGGGCAGAGATTGTTCGCAGATCTCTGGTTGCAGTGAAATCATGGACATATTGTTACATTTGTACACAGCCACAAAATGGAACAATGTGTCCATAATTTCACTGCAACCAGAGATCTGCAAACAATCTCTGCACAATTATCTGTGTGTGTAACTGGGCCTACAGAGCTTCACTTTAAAGCCCTAAATCCTGCTTTTTGGTGCCCTTTAAAGCATTTTGGAATATATACTAATGTTTTCTCATATGTGTAAAGAAAAATATCCTAAATACAACATATGTAAACCAACAGCAGAATAAGGGAAAGCCAATAATCATTGCAGATATATAAAGGTTTATATTTATTATTCAATATTAATACAATGAAAGATTTAAGTACCAAAAAAGAGAAAATGAGAACAGATCTCGAACAGTCTGTGGATGACTTAGTGACACAGGGAATGATAACACGTATCAAACATACATAAAGAATAAAGTCATACAATAAAATATTGATAAAAATACAAAAGACATCATGTAGTGCAAAATAACAATAATACTATGTACATAGAATGGAGTGAATATTAGTTTGCACAGAATAAAAAAAAACTATAAAGAGATATCCTTATACATTAATGGGAATCTATTAGGCCAAAAATCCATATGTAACTGATATCATTTTCTAATTCACTTCTCTAACCGCTCTCAATTTATGTATTTCTATTATGTATGCTCCCTTCCTATCCTCTGTAAACTTCATAATAAAAGATTCATTCCATCTGTCAATCACAGTGAGGTCTCTGCTGCCCACTCCCCAAGGAATGAATATTCATGCTTCACTACACAGCCCTGCCCTCCTCTGGGTCTGCCTGTTGTGTGACTCATTCACTACAGACAGAGAATGGAGGGGTGAAGAGGGGTGATCGTGGCTGCAGCTATGAGCTCTTTATGTCATTGTGTGTATCTGAGGTATATGTGTAGTGTGTGCAGTCTCAGATATTTCTATGTGATTATAAGAACATTTGATCATTTGCTCAGCAGATACACACATTACATGTGTGCAGGAAAACCAAAGTGCACATATTCACATAGAAATCTTACAGACAACAAAGGCTGCAGCACAAAACAACTCCCTCCTACCAGCACAGAGAAAAGGGACAAAACACCAGCTTGGGTGGATGTGGATATTTAAATAAATGCACCGGTACACGCTACAATGTCGTAACGATCTCACCAACAATCTCACTGGAGCGCGGTCGTTAGTACATCTTTTTGAAATCGTTGGTGAGATGTCACACGTCTAAATATCATGAATGACCCACCAACAATGGGGCGAGCAGCTATCATTTGCACAACACAGCGATTGATACTTGTTCACTGTTGTGAATAGGAGAAGTCGTTAACAACATTGTTATCTCAGTGTCACACAGAACAATGCAGCAGGTTGGCTGATCAAGGATGTTCTCAAATCTGCGATCAACGATCCAACGATTTATCGTAGTCGTATCTCGGTGTCACATGCAACAACGTTCTAACGATGTCATTTGAACGACTCCAAACCTGTGACATTTCACGGTATCCTACCGTGCAACGGGGCCTTAACACTTTTACAGCAGCCGGACTAATCAGCTGGTAATAGAGGACTAAAGCACCAGCTGCCTGCAGGGTGTGAAAACGCTTACAGCATGGAAACTGCAAAGAGTACAATAATGATTTTACATGTTTTTAAAAGGTCTGCCCAGGCACTATTCAAGGGTAATCTTACCATCATACTGAAAAATGACCTGACAGATTCCCTTTACATAATACTTATAATGAAAAATATCAAGGATATCTTTTGCCATCATATTATATATGTGGGACAGTGACCTCAAAACCCCAACACGCATTTCACTTCCAACTGTGATTTTGTTTTTTTTGCTTAAAAAAAAATCAAATATTTTGTTTTTTTACAGGTTTTTTTCAAAACTTACAAGTACTCAAAAAACTCCTCATAAGATTTCCTATAAAGTAGTAGAACAAGATGAGTTTTAAAAGTGTTTTTGAGAGACTTTTAGAGCAGATCCAATCCGAAAAACTATGTCTTGGCTATTTGGCCACAGACTCTTTTTGCAGTTTTCAGAGCTGAAACGAACCTCCATGTTTTTGAGCATTTTTGCTTTTTTGAGGAATATTTTGAGGGTTTTTGATTAATGGCTTTGTATTCAATGAGTTTTTTGAGGATTTTTTTGCAGAAACTGAGAGGACATTCTTCAAATCTTTCTCCAAAACTCAAAACATTTCTCCTGAATTTCTGCTGCAAAATCTCATCTAAAAGACTCCATGTGCACATAGCCTGAAAAGTGCTTTGGAATTCCATATACAAGTATGAAAGGCATATTAGTCTATGTGTACATAGAGTTTTTCTAGGATTTCTTTAGTTTTTTTGTGGGGTAGAAACTGATCAGAAACTGGCCAAATCCTCCTTCAAATCTCTAAACTGCTCAAAAGCTGAGATTTCGCTCACTAGCTACATGCAAACAGAGTCTGGCTGCAAATTATTTTAGAGTAAACTGAGCAGAACTTTCATGTTTTTAAAGAATTTGCATTTTTTGAGGAGGATTTGAAGAGTTTCCTTTCAGTTTTCACTAAGTTTACTCTCCAAAAACTCCTCGAAATTCTCCATGCATAAATAGCTACTTTCCTCTCTAAAAACATTTTTCACATTGCCTTCTTGTAGTAAAATTACATAGCAGGTTGAATCAGAGTAGTCATAGCTTGCATTGAATTGCTCAGTTACGTTTGTGTCATTGTATACAGTGTAAATTATACAAATTTAAAGTGTAACCGCTGTTTAAATGTCTATTTTAATTATACTGTAGAGCAAGTGATTATAATATACATCTGGAAGAAAACCTTTCGTAAACCTTCCACTAGTCTAAAGCACACATATGCTCATTCTCAGTGAGATCTGTGTTCAAGCTCCACACACTGAAAATGGCCATATCACCATATAGGGAAGGGGCGGGGCCTTCACAGCATCCTCAGCTGATCACTGTATGAGATAACCTCAGGAACAGGAAGCTCCAGGCTGTCAGCACAAAACTGCTTTAATGTTATCTCCTGCGTTCACATCAGCTGCTCTGTGTTATCAGTTAAGAGCTGTGTGGAGGCCATCAGCTGTTAGCACAGAGCAGAGTGATCTGAATGCAGGAGATATAGTCACAGAAGCCTGTGCACTGATGACAGACTGATGAGCCTCCCTTTGTCTGAGGTCACCTGACAATACACTGATCTCCTGTACCCAGTCACGCTATGTAGGCCCCACCCCACACTCTTATAGGCGAGGTTTAGAAACACCATGTAACCCTGCGGCCAGCGTGACCCCTCCCCGGGGCACTGGGGGATTGGGTCCCATTCAGCCGCCAGTAATCTGCAGTGCCCTGCAGGCATGCTTACTGGATCGACGCTCCCACGGTGTCCTCTCCGGCCACTGTGGCTCCTTGGAACTTCTCTCCCGCCTCCACACTTCCTGGTGATGGGGGAACGCCCATAGGGCGCGCGCACCGCACATAGTAAATTTAAAAGGCCAGTACATCCTTTTTCTGTCACCACATCTCAGCCAATCGCTGAGAGGCTGGTGGGTTGTTAATGCCGTCACTTCCTAAGGGAAGTGCCTGGGCAACTTAATGTCTTAGTTTGGTTGCCAGCTCAAGATCCAGTGAGGCGTTTGCATGTTCTATGCCTTTGACTGTCTAATGTATTGTATTTTTGCTTTCAGTGCTAGATCCCAACTCCTGCCTGACTTACCCACAGACCCATACCTTGTTGATTTCCGGCAACCTCTTGGATCCGGTCTGCTACATCAGTGTCCAAGTCCCGCCCTAGCCTTTCTTGCGTTTCTCTGGTTACTGTGTTCTGTTCCACCTTGGGTTGGACCCACAGGTTTGCTGCGCTAGGACAATCCCTGTATAATGATGTTTCGCTTCTAGTTGCTCCCTTAGGGGAACCCCGGTGCTCTGGCCATGTGTACTTCACTTGGGAATTTGCGCTATTGTTATCAATAAACCCTGTTCACTTATTTAACATCCTTGTCTCGCTCGTTTCTGGTATCAGCTTCCATGGTATATCCCGTTCTTGAATAGCAAATTAGATAAAATATAGTGGAAATATGGAGAGGGTCAATGTCAAGGGCAAATAACAGAGAGCTTTCAAGTTTAGTTTTCATTGCTAGACTTAATAAGTGGCTATTTTTCATTTTTATTTCTTTTCCCCTATTGCTATTCCAAGTAAGCAACAAATCAATCCGAAGCTAATAAACAAAGCAACAACATAAAATATTAACACCATAATTAGTATAGAGACTTATCCACAGTGACAGCAAAAGACAAAAAAATTACCGCTATCGAAACAGGAATGAACGTCTACCACCACCTAGTGGCTAAACCAATGCAGTGCAGGATGTATTTTTGCAGTTATATTTATGTCTATGTTTCGCACAATATCATTGTCTTTGTGCGCATATAAAACATACTTGTGGCACGATCCGTCTTGGCCATATATGTGGCCATTCGTTTGTGTGTGTGCCATCTGTGTGACACATAAGGTAAAAAAATGAATGACCATAAAATAATGTTTTTTTTTATTAGAGATGAGCATACTCCTGGAAGTTTGGGTTGTCTGAGTTCAGTCGGACTTTATATAAAGTTTTGTCTTGGACCAAAATAAGATGTGAAGGTCAAACCTGGAACAGTCTGGGGTCATGGTTTCAATAAGTACCATACACCAAACACTAAGTCAAGCAGAGCTTTATGGGCAAAGGTTAAGGCAGAAACTATTAATGAAGAAAAGACATAAAAAGAAATGATCCTTCGACAGATATAACAAAAATAGACCCTTTTGGCATTGCAAAGCAACATTTTGTTTACAGATGGCGCAATGAAAAGAGCACACCACTAACAGTTAAGCTTAGTGGAGGATCCATAATGTTTTGCAGTTGCTTTGCTGCATCTGGTAAAGGAGACCTTGACTGTATCACAGGAATTATTAAAGCAGAGAATTATCAAAAGATTTTAGAGCAAAACATCCTACACTGTGAAAGAAAACTTGCTTTGAGTCAGGGGTCCTCCAGTAAGCCAATGACTGAAGGCAGACATCCAAAAGTACACAGGAATGGTTGAAAAAGAAAAATTGGACAGCAATGAGCAACTGAGCTTTTGTAAAAAGAAATCAGCGAATGTGGCTTTGTTCAGGAAAATGTTCAAAATTTAAAATGGCAATAAAATTTTCATTGTCTGTCTTGGGTCAAAATACTCGCCAGAAGACCCATTGGCTGGAGACAACACCTAATCATATGGTTAGGAGTGTACCCAGCCATGGGTTCTATAGACTTGTATCAAGGTAAAGAATTTTTTTGAGCTTCAAATAGATTTGTTTAAGCTTCCTGGAGTTTGCAAGTGTTTTGACACCTGCAGGATCTGAATTTTGGAAACTGTGCCAGATGTGGCAGTAGCTGGGAAGTCCAGGAAGCTTACAATCTCCTGAAAACATACATTTAAAAAAGCTTAAAAACTCCAGTGAGAGAAAACTTTTTAGTACAGTTCCTGCCCTGTTACATGATGAAGCAGAGCTGTACACTGCAGTTCTAGGATCTATAGATCTCTTCTAATTCAATAAAACCATACCTGCTCCTCTGCTCTAGCCCCCACCTCAGGGAACCGAAATCTCTGTCTGAGAGCTTCATGTAGAAGGAAAAAGCAGAAGGTGTGTCAGGGGCGTGGCAGGAGGTGTCTCAGGGGCATGGCAGGGGGTGTGTCAGGGGCATGGATGCTGTGAGCTGCAGGATCAGCCTACATTCACACCCCTCACATTTCTGTATATGGAGAGGGCATGGCAGGGGGTGCGACCACCGGCCCCATGTTCATACATACACTCCAGCCCCTGATACACCATCCTATGTGAAAGGACAACACTGTAAATAAACACAGCATGAATGCTGAGAATGCAAAAATAAAAACGGAAGAGCTGACATCCTGCAGAACTGAAAAAATGCTTTGTAGGTTCATATCTGCAAGGAAAATAAGCAGCAGCCGCAGTGTGACCATACCATTGTAGGAATCTCAAACTCTTTCCTGGTACTGTGAAATGCTGCATTTTTGCATGTTTTGGTCTGTATAACTGCATGGATAAATTGCCACAAACTGAAGCTTGTGAACACATATTTGTAGTGCATGTTGCAGTTCTTTATACATGGACCTGAGGTGTCACATAGCCTAGAACTGCCTGGGTACAAGACCATAACACAAACAGAAAGTGCCTTCACATAGATTGATAAACTGAATAAACCATAGTACTATACATGTATTCCTACCTTTAGATTGATCTCAAATAAGACAATCTATAATTGGGAACATTGAAATAGCATTTTATTTTAGCTGTTAATAGATATTACGTGATAATACAGGTTGTGTACTATAACGTGTGTGTAACAGATGCAGCAGACTGTGGATGCCTTGCTGTGCCTGTTAATGAGAAGTGATGATGATCCATTGAAAGTTGCAAGGACAGGAATCTACCATGTTCCTATGGGCAGGGCAAGTTTTAGGCAAAGTGGGGCCCTGGGCAAAAGGTTAAAGTGGGGCCCTAAATGCTCACACATTGCACCGTCACACTCAGACATTTAGGGTACATTTACAAGCGCTGAATTCAGACTGGTGAAATATACTACACCACACAGGAGAGCTGACAGCTCCTCTATATACTACACCACACAGGAGAGACGTCAGATCCTCTATGTACTACACCACACAGGAGAGACAATAGATTCTCTATATACTACACCACACAGGAGAGCCGACAGATCCTCTATATACTATACCACACAGGAGAGCTGCCAGATCCTCTATATACTACACCACACAGGAGAGACGACAGATCCTCTATATACTACACCACACAAGAGAGCCGACAGAACCTCTATATACTACACCACACAGGAGAGTTGACAGATGATAGATACATTGAATTGATTAGAGATAGAGCGATAGATGATTATAGATAGATGATGATAGATTCATAGCTAGACAGTATACACACACATAGAGCTCTGCTATTCTCATATTATGCATAGTGTTATTTCCTATCTGTTGGAAAATGAGGTGTACATGGTGTGTGCACAGCAGATAAGTGTTTGCAATGTGTAATAGAATCCTTCTCATTATCAGGCAGCTCTGCACACCCTAGCTCAGCACTCAGCAGGCAGCATGTTCCTCCTTCACATTTTTCCCCCAGTTCCTGTGCTCAGGGTGATGTAGCAGTGCTGGCACCCCTCCCCCACCCACCCTCCAGGGATAGCAGTGTATAGAGTACTAATATAAAGCTACAGTGCAGTGCTCCAGCAGCTCTCCCTGTATCTCACTCTGTGGAGCAGCCGATGAAATGCTGCTTCCTTATTCAAACCTTGCATTTGTGTACAGGGGGCCCTCACTCTCTCCTTTCTGAGGGCCCACTCCAATACTGTGTCACCCCCACTGACCCTGCAGACACTGGCAGCCCCCATTCTGAAGAACGATAATAACAGAGGAGCCAATGTAACTTACTTTGGCCCAGAGAGTGATGCAGGAGGGAGCAGTGGATTCCCTATGTTCGTCATCTTAGCGCCAGTGAATGAAGAAATGAGGAGGCAGGGGCTCCACCAATCACAGCACAGCTCCCTGCCTGAGCTGTGCTACTAATCCAAAGGACAGAGTGCAGTCAAAACTAACACTGATTGGCTGTAGTTTAACCAATCAGTGTAAGGCTCCGCTGCAGCACCGCCCTCCTGCAATACTGAATACCGAAACAGTGCAGAGCAGTGATACCGAGCGCGGCGCGCGGTATCAGTGTCCTGATCAGCACGCAGAGTGAGCGGCAGGAGGCCGCAGATGGGGGTGATATTCAGCGCGCACTGCTCTCAGGGAAGGAGAGCGGGGAAGAGCCGATAAACCTGCAGCAACAATATTAGCGTAGGACCGTGCTGGGGGCCCTTCAGAGGGTGGGGCCCTGGGCAAGTGCCCAGTCTCCCCCCCCCCTAACGCCGGCCCTGCCCATGGGGGAGGGGAGACCATGCAGAGGTAAATTGATCAATGTAATGATTTGTCTCTGCTCCTATCCTCACATTACCAGTACACATTATGCATCATCATACAGCAGAGGATCACAGCATGTATCTGTATCTGCTTGGTGACATGATTGCTATTTAAAGCCTGGATTCCCTGTCACATAGGATGTTATATCAGGGACTGGAGTGTATGTGTGGAGCTTGGGGCCGGCGGTCACGCCCCCTGCCATGCCCCCTTCCCATACAGAAATGTGAGGGGGCGTGAATATAGGCTGATCTTGCGGCCTACAGCATCCAAGCACCTGACACACCTCCTGATTTTTGCTTCTACATGAAGCTCTCAGACAGAGATTTCAGTTCCCTGAGGTGGGGGCTAGAGCAAAGGAGCAGGTATGATTTTATCGATTTATAAGAGATCTATAGATCCTAGAACTGTAGTGTATGGCTCTACTTCATCATGGTGCAGGGCAGGAAGGAACTGAACTAAAAAGTTTTCTCTCAGGGTACCTTTACACGCCGCCACAGAGTGCAGCAACTGGTACCCACCGTACGTGCAAGCACACGTTTTTAACGGTGGATACCGGTCGCCGATGCCGCATATAGATGCCGCCACTACGTGCTCCACTGAAGGTATTTGTGTTCCCCGGAAGTGCCGACAGCTCCTGCGGCTTCCCTCCTGTGGAGTACCTTCCCTGGTTTACACGCCGCTACCACAAAGGAATATGGGCGTACATAGGTGTGACAGAGTTGTGGATTACGTGACGCTCGTACGGTGATTGAACAATGCAATAGCATCATGATCGACCAGCCTGCGCAGGAATACATGACACTATTGCAAATGTGTAGTGTGACTGGTTAGCTCATGGAATATGGCACCCTGTGCAGGGACAGCCAATGGTTACACAGTAGCCCCCACCAATGATAGCTGATGGGATGGGGCGTGGTAACCATGAGGCTGTGACACACCCCTGGAATTTCACTAGGCCACGCAAATACTGTGCCTGTGCCCCAATTACACGCAGCCACCATAGGAAATGTTCCTTCCTGTTTTTGAGCACGGCTTAGAAACAGGTATCCGAAGGAACTGCAGGGCACAGGAAGGAATTTCCTGAATTACACGCCGCCATTTCGTAGTGATTTCATGGCAACAGGAACAATTGTCCCCGATGCCTGGCGGTTTCTTCCTTCCTGTGGCGGCGTGTAAAGGTACCATTACTGGAGTTCCCCTTTAATTTTTGGGTGGAATTTTTTTTGAATATTTATTTATTTTATTTTATTTTTATTATTCATTTTATATTTATTTATTTTTTTATTTATTAGAGCAAACCTTTCTTATTGCAGAGGTCAGCAGTGTACAAGGCCATCTGTTCTACACTTGTGTGATAGCGATTCCTATAAAAATAGCATATCGCCATCATATACATCCCATCCGTGATCTTATAGGTCTGTTCACACTGATGAAGCACCAAACTATGGATATTAATTCTTGAAAATGTGAAAACACTAATTCATTTCATTCCATACGTTTACAATGCAGTTTTTTGGCATGTGCATAAGTGTGTGAACATTGCTGCCCACTAGCCTTAGGCCAGGGTCACACATCCCAATCCGCTTTTTTAAGCCCTTCGAAAAATGGATCAGTTTTTCTAAGGGTGCCAATAGTGTCCCCTGAGGTCCAGGACATTTTTTGGAATTTTTGGGACTTAGTCATTTTTTCACAAAAAAACACATGCGTTAACGCATGGTGCCTATAATGCCATGCATTAATGCATGCGTCTCCCATAGGGCCCCATGTTAAAAAGACGCATGCGTTTTTTGAAAGGACCCCAAAAATGCTGCTAGCAGCGTTATTAGGCTGCTGCATAAAAACACCTGTGTTTTTTGAAAAACGCACATGCACATGTGTTAACGCATATGCGTTTTTGGAGTTAATAATGTCCAAAATGTTCCCAAAAACGGATTTAAGGCAAAAAACGGATTTTATGTGTGACTCTGGCCTTATTCAGCATTCCAGATGAATTGGTGGTGAGCTCAATAAACTTATTTCTTTTCATTATTTCTCTTCCAAATATGTCAGGCTTCATTAAAGGGATCCTGTCACCCCCAAAACACCTCTAAACCTATTAAAAGCTGTCCCTACAGCATATTAACACTTACCCTACACTCCTTTTACCTCCTAAATGCACATAGTCAAAGTGAATAAAAACGTTATTATAGTACCTTATTACTGATGATAATGAGTGACTATGGTATTCATAGTCACTCATCCAGACTGCCCCTCTTCATCATATCACGCCTGAATAGGCGTGATCTACATCACAGATTCAAATTTGCGCCTCCCTGCGCGCCTCCCCGCTCTCCTATTCCGTCCGGGCTTCAGTGTGGGGGCTGTATGACGCGATCCGCGTCATTCCCGGCGCCGGGTGACGTATTTACACCCGCGCCGCGCTGTCAGCTTCAAAATGCGCACTGCGCATGCGCATGCGCAGTGCGGGACTTGAAGCTAACAGCGGCGCGGGTGTATGATGAAGACGGGCAGCGTGATATGATGAAGAGGGGCAGCCTGGATGAGTGACTATGAATACCATAGTCACTCATTATCATCAGTAATGAGGTACTATAATAACGTTTTTATTCACTTTGACTATGTGCATTTAGGAGGTAAAAGGAGTGTAGGGTAAGTGTTAATATGCTCTAGGGACAGCTTTTAATACCTTAGGAGGTGTTTTGGGGTGACAGGATCCCTTTAATCACTCCATTTAACTACAAGCTAAGGCGTTACCTGTGGCAAGGGGAATGGGGCATGTAAATGAGCTAGGCAACAAGTTGTGCAAACAATAATATCCTGTAAATAATTGTGTCCTGGAACTGAAAGAGGTGGTCCCCTAGAAAGAGCAAAGAGGCGTCACAGCGGAGCCCGGCACTATCTTGACAGTACAATGAGTATAACACAAATACACAATGCTACACTTTGCTACTGTGTGCCTGCAGTATGCAGTGAGTGAGTGAAATTAATGATGGATTTATCACAAGATATGCCAGCTCTCAAGGATAGCCATGACAAACATCTATTGCACTTAGCAGAATGCTACTAGCTCCACCTCATCGCTGGTGACATAACCGCCCCCAATGCTTGTCTGGTTGCACTAGATTTTGCATTGGTATTAGACACGTGTGTTGCCTCACAGTGGAGCTGATAGCTTTCTGCTAAGTGCAATGGATGTTTGTCATGGCTATTTTTCAGTGAGCTTTTCTGAATTTTTTTGTCCTTTAGTGTTTTTCTGCTAAAACAGACATATGGTTAAAGCGATCCTGTCTCCCCCAAAATACCTCAAAAGCTATTAAAAGTTGTCCCTAGAGCATAGTAACACTTACCCTACACTCCTTTTAGCTCCTAAATGCAGCAAGTGAAAATGAAGATAAATGTTATTACACTACCTCATTAGGGATGATAATTAGTGACTATGCTATTCATAGTCACCCTGGCAGGTTGTCCCTCTTCATGATATCACGCCTCAATAGGCGTGATCTTCATCATGCATTCAAATGCGCGCCTCCCCGCTGTGTCCTGTGTCGGCCGGCCTGTAGTGAGGCTGGGTGACGCGAATCGCGTCATTTCCGGCGCTGGGTGATGGTATGTACACCCGCACCGCTCTGTTAGCTTCAAAACGCGCACTGCGCATATGCATGCGCATGCGCAGTGCGGGTCTTGAAGCTAACAGCGGCGCGGGTGTACATACGTCACCCGGCGCCGGAAATGACGCGGTTCGCGTCATACAGCCGCACAATGCAGCGGTCCGGCTGCCATAGGAGAGCGGGGAGGCGTGCATTTTAATGTGATTTGAAGATCACGCCTATGGAGGCGTGATATCATGAAGAGGGACAGCCTGCCAGGGTGACTATGAATACCATAGTCACTAATTATCATCCCTAATGAGGTACTGTAATAACATTTATCTTCATTTTCACTAGCTGAATTTAGGAGCTAAAAGGAGTGTAGAGTAAGTGTTACTATGCTCTAGGGACAACTTTTAATAGCTTTTGAGGTA
>JARQOC010000002.1:78354057-78373832 GCA_033576535.1 Allobates femoralis
GGTCGCTGCCTCTCTTGAATAATATTCACCCTTTGATGTATCGTGGATACTCACATGAGTCTTGCATGGCTCACCCAGAACAGCTGCTGCGTCTCTGAACGGGAGTATGTCAACTCCACAGAAACACAAGCAGCTAATGCACTCCCATCCAGATAGGTAAGGGCCGTTCCAAGTGAATCATGTGAGACTCATGCGAGTATCTCATATACATCTCTCTCAATGTGTCTCCAGCCTAATACGTAGAAGATCATGAATTATCATAAATTAGGACTAGTTGACGTAAATAGTACAATGTTCCAGAGCCTGTATGTTGTGATATTCCAAAATTAACAATGTCTGTATATATTGAGAAATCTTTTTTATTCAGTGTGTCAAAATCTGTCAACAGCTATTACGTAGTACAACATTGTAAATCCTGTGGAGCCACCTAGTGGCCACCTAGATTATATTCTCTAAGAGGAAACACTGTAAATTGTAAAAAATAATTTACGTTTCTTTACAGTATTTTTGCCCATAATGCATCACAAACTACGCTCCCGATCATGTTACTACATGTTAGTACATTACACTTCATTTAAAGGAATGTTATGTTTTTATATAATGATTATTGTTAATGTTTTGCTAATAACTGACCTCTGCATATTCTGATGATTTTACGGAACCTAGTGTACTAAACCCCTGAATCCTTAACGCATTCTCGCTTAAAAGTTGTTCAGGTATTCTACATTTAAATGGGATTTGTCAGTTGGTTTTCAAAGTAATGTGAGAGTAACATGATGTAGGGACAGAGACACTGATTCCAGCGATGTATGCTGTGCTGTGCTTTGCTTTTTCATGAACATCATTTTTTTTGAGGACTGGCCACCTCGTGCCTCGTAGTCATCTTCTTTGAGTAACCCCCACTGCAGCTGATTGGTAGCATTCTATCAATGCACAATGTGCACAGAAAGCTGCCAATATGGGCCGGGTTATACATCGCTCAGCATTCCGAGCTCTGCTAGATCTGCAACAAAGAAAACTGTGATTCTAGGAAGGTGAGTTAAAACTGTTTGTTATTTTACTATGTGAGCGCCAATGTGGCACCCCTACTCAGGGCCGGCGTCAGCACCTGGCATACCCGGGCAAATGCCTGGGCCCAGGCTTGACTAAGGGGCCTACCGCTGCCTGCCCGCCCTGCGCAGGTATCATTTTCTTCTCTTACCGGCGTGGTACGGTGCTTAAACTCAATTAATGTAGGACACCGGCCGGCGGCTGCCCGTCCATGCTCCGCCCCCACATCTGGGCCATGCCACACTGTGGAACGCATAGAAGAGGATCCCCGCTCCACCTTCTCACTTCCTCTTCCTGCGGTCCACAGTGTGGAATACACAGAGACTCGACATCACCCACCCTTCACTCCTCTGTGTTTCACAGGCACAGCGGTACAAGTGCCACTGACACCGCATACACCGGAGCCCAGCACCGCCTCAGAATTTAGTGTAAGGAGGCAGTGCAGGCTGCAGCAAGGGCCAGGCAGTCACTGCAGAGCGAGCTGGTGGAGCAGAGCTCACTCTGTATACTGGCAGAAGGAGGCAACACACAGTCTGGGACGGTTGCCGGTGGGTAATAAATTCATAATGATTAAGGTCAGAGATACTCTCTCCCAACCTGCCCCCAGACTGTCTTCACCCCCACCCACTCCCCAGTTATGCTTGTTTAGTTGTTTTGCTGAGAGTGCAGTATTGTGCTGTTGCCTCAGTGGGGTGTATATAAAGGCTGCTGGGGTGTATATAGAGGCTGCTGGGGTGTACATGATCCGGTCGACAGTGTAGGGGATACTCGGATACCGGGACAAGTGGTTACTTCGGTGGGGAATCACGGCTGGTCGGTTCCTGGTTCCGTACCCTGGACCCTCAGTGGCAGGGGTGGGGGTGATGATGATGGGGGAAATGGTACCATGACGCCACCTGTGGTACCTAGTAATAAGGTTACCAGCGCTGCGGCCGGCCGCTGAGGTGATGGGAATACAGCTTTGATAGTACAGCTCCCCACAGGTGGAGCTTTACCTCAGCGCAACGGGGTGGATGAGGGGAGTAGTAGTAGCAGTTCTACTGTGAACGCTGCAGATGGCGGCGAGTAAGCAGGCACACACACACAATTGTCTTTGTTTCGGTACCTTTTTACTGATGTCCGGTAACAGGTACTGTCCAAGAGGGTAACCAGGTTTTGGTGCAGCTTGGGACATTCACCTTGGAGAGTTATGAGGCCTCCTGTATTAGCGTGTGTGGTGATTGGGGTAAGCTCTGTCTGTAGCTGAACCTGATGCTCTTTCTCCCTCTCAGGGTGCTGTTCCCCAACCGACAATTAGGACTTTTCTGTGGGATCCCTATTCTCTGCTTAGGTCCCTGGTCCTATGCTTGGTCAGGTTTGTTGTCTTCTGTTCCTTACTTCAGGGGGACTAGATACTCCTGGTCTGTCCAGGCTTTTCCTGCTACAATAGATTATTAGCAGTTTCAGACTCCGGTATCGAGGTAGCTAAAGGGTTCTCAGATCTGTTCCCTTCTTCCTACTTCTTACTTCTCCCACTGGCCTCTGTCCCTCTCCCTAGGGTGCAGCACAGCTGGGTCAGGTTTCCTGGTTCTGGGCCTGGCTTGGTCCCTGCAACCAGCTACTTCCAGTCCTTCCACTGTCCTCTCTGGCTGGAACTAACTTCAGTACTACCTGGCTGACTCCTCCCCTCAGGCCTGGATCTTTATAGGGGATCTGGCTTAAGGACAGCCAATGGGGCTCCCCCTCCAGGTCTGGGGTGGAAGGTGTTGTGTGCTGTGTGTGCCAAGGTGTACATCCCTCCTTGCATCGGTGGGTCCTGTGGCAATCCCCCGCAGGGGTGCCACATCTCCCCCTAGTTAACTTCAGTCCTCCGGGACTGAAACATTTTTCAACAAACATAACATAACTATTTACATTTGAAATTTGAACAGAGTCTCAAAATAAAATTTACAAAAACCAGGGAAAAATGGGGAAAACGGGAAACTAGTCCATACAGCGCTAGTCCATACGCTGCAGGCTGTTTAAAAGTATTTTTGCCACCGCCAGTCCTGTGGCTATGGTCCATTTTTGAAATGAGAAAAAGTTCAAAAAGTCCAAAAAGGTAAAGTCTCTGTAGGCTTAAAAAGTTCAAAACACAACACACACTTATTATGGACGCCTCGGCATAAGAGTCCTAGGTACTGCAGGGGCCTCTACCGGTCATAAGCGCTGTAGGCCTCCTGGCCCTGGGGTCACCTATTGGCCAAGATTTTGCTTAGACAGCTCCTTACGCCAACTCCACTCTTCCTGATGTTGTGTACCTGGTGTGAGCTGTTTTAGCCTACTCTTCACCCTTCTATACACTGACATTGGTTATATATTTACATGTTAAACATATTTAAATTTCCCACATTTTACCGCTTATTCTCTGTATCTGAGTGGTGGATGTCCTAAATTGACATGGGTTGATCAACGTGTTTCTGGAGTATGACTAGTGTGAGTGGGTCTATGTGTTACAGGTAATATGGGTAATGGTCTGTGACCACTTGATCTCACAGTAGGAATGGCAAGTACACCGATTGCAGGACTCTCTGGCTCTGCTACAACGGGTGGTTCTTCCGCTCTTGGTTCTACTACTGGTTGTGGGAATGTCAACATTGAGATTAGGTATGCACCTTCTATTTGGGCCATTCTGCAGGTAATTCTCTTATGAGTGTCTGGACTGTATTTGGCTCCTCTTTTTCGGGTTCTGAACAAGGTACGTATTCTTTTGGTTGTAGCGGTTGAGGGCACTTCTTTAAATGATTTCTGGACACTGTTGCTGTTGTTTCTCCTTTGTCTTTGCTGTTCAGACAGGTCTTCTGGTTCTCAAAGTTTGATGGTAATACAGTGTATGGTTCTTCCCATTGATCATCTAATTTTTAGAGTCTCCTTTTTCCTCTTCAAAACCAATTCACCTGGTGTTAAACGTGTTGCTTGTGCACTTTTGTTAAAGTTGGTCTCTTGTTTTTCTCTGGATTTTGCCAGATGTTTCTCAACACATTCCTGTATTTTCTTGTACTGCTCTGTTCTTCTGGTATCCCAATCTGCAACTGAGGTGTTTTCTTCAGGAACTGCAATTCCCATTTCAAAGTCTTCAGGCAATTTTCCTGGTCTTGCTCTCATGAGGTATGCAAGGGTGCAATTTGTTGAGCTTACTGGGATGTTGTTGTAGATGTCAACAAGGTCTGGTAACTTCTCTGGCCATCTGTTTCGCTCTTCTAATGGCAGAGTTTTAAGCAATTCTATTACCACTTGATTCATCTTTTCGCACATTCCATTGGTTTGGGGATGGTAAGGCGTGGTACAAATTTTCTTGCATCCGTATAGGTTACCGAACTCTTGAAATACTTCAGCTTTAAAGGCAGGACCTTGGTCTGTCAATACCTGTTCTGGATATCTTTTTGGTCTGCAGAAATAGGCTTGATAGGTTCTTGCAACTGTCTGAGCTGTTAAGTCTTTCACAGGAGCTACCACAAGAAATCTGGAATAGTGGTACACCATGGTAAGAGCATAGGTATAGCCCCGATCTGCTGGGTGTGGGTTTGACGTGATCTAAGGCTACCAGTTCTAATAGCTGCTTAGTGATGATAGGCTGGAGTGGTGCTTTCTGGCTGTTACGGTCTTTTCTTCTTAATGAGCATGGTCCACAATATTTACATCATTTCTATATGGTAGATCTCATGCCGATCCAATAGAATCTCTCATGTAACAATATTACCAGTTTTCTCCATCTAAAGTGTCCTGCTCCATTATAGTATGTTTCCAACACCATTTGGACGTCTCTCTTTGGAACCACGATTTGCCATACCATGTTGTGTGTTCTGGGGATGATATAGGGGTCTGCACAATTGACCTTGATAAATGAATAACCTACTTTGTTCTTTCCACAGGTATTGGGCCTCTGGTGAAGCATTCTTTTCAAGTTGGGAATCCGGTTGGGTTACTAGCTTGTTTACTAGGCTCCCTGCCGGATCATTGTCTTGTGTCTCTTTCCATCCAGAGTGAGGCAACGGGTTTAGTGCAACAGTCTGATTGTTCTCGTAGATATGGGTTTCTGTCATCTTCCATTTTCTACTTTTATGGAAAGCTGGGAGTTCTACTTCCTCCAAGTCATCCGCCATTTCTTCAAGTCCTTGCAAATGTATTTGTGGGTTTCTGGGGAGGGCATTGTGGAGACCCGGGGGTCAGTGGGTGCTCTCGTCCGCTGGCCCAGCCGCCTTTACAAAGACAACGTGGACCAGGGCTCATCCCCAGCTGAACGCCCGAGCTCCTTAACCGTGGGCGGAACACTACTCAGACAACACAGGGTCAGGGAATCACAACATCAAGGCTTTATTGGATCCCCAAACAGTTAACAGCATATAACACATAACCAGCAAAACACAACAATGTAACAGGCAACAGAGTCTCACCCTTCCGCTGGCTCACCAGGGATTAGAATGTAGCACGGCAAAGTCTGTAGCCAGGTGACTGTATCGTCCCAACCTGGGTTGCTTCCTTATCCTTATGTATCTTGTGCAGTCTTTATCACAGTCATATCCGCTAATCCGATGCTGAAGTCCTTGTGGTTCTTTTAGTCCGTGTTCTGAGCCCCTTGGTCGGCACCGAAATGCCTAGGCCTGGGGTTATGGCTAGCTAATCGGATCCGAAGACCCTAGATTAGCTGCCTGTCTCCAATCTTCAATCTCCAATCTCCAATCCAGTGGACCTCTAGCCGGGACCAAAAATCCCTAGACTGAGGCCACTAGACAGAATCTAACTCCAATCTGCTGGTCAAAGTGAACAGTCCTCCTTATATACCCTCAGCCCTCATTGTAGGATATTGGGGACGTCATGATTGGTGCAATAACACAGTCTTTTCATTGGCTGAACTCCAATCCTCATTTAACATATTTTAGTACTATTGCAATCCAAATGCTGATAAATATAGCACCTAGCAGTGATACAATGGAAGGTTAGAATGAGACATTCAGTCTGCAAACCATGACATTAACACAATAGTGGCTGGAGCCTCAATCAACATTCACAGGGTAATAGACAATGGACGATTAGCATAATTAAGTTCTCTGGCCTGCTATGACAAACAAGTTAGATAATTACATTACCAAGCTAAACTTAAAGTAATCTATGAAAATACTGTAGGAAATTCTCCTTGGCCAATACCAGTTTACAAACCTATATACAATATGATATGTCTGGTTACATAAGAAATCATCATATGTCCTACATTGAAGGGGTCCATTTCGTCACATACCTCCCCCTTCTTATGTAACCAGACAGGGCAGTCAGATGTGATCAGTCTCTGGTTATCCTTCTCCTCTTGGCGGCATTGTCTTTTTTAATGGTGAAGTCAGCAATCGAGGCTTCCATCTATACACCTCCCCCAGATTACCTCCCCCAGGATGGGCAGACATATTGTGGACAAGCAGTAAAATGGGATTCAGGAGTTGGGCTCCCATAAACCTCTGGTTATCAATTCCACCCCAGTCCATGACAACATTCTGTGTGTCTTTACTCACTGTTGATGGCTCAGAGAAGAATGATGGGGGCTGGGAACATGAATTATCCTCTGAAGGTGGGGTAGCAAGATCCACATCAGGGTGCTGCTTGGCTTCCTGGATGATGGTGATGGCTGTGACACACTGGCTGGATAGTCCTTGTCCTGGGTCAGCTTGCAAAACAACAGATGTGGGGAGGCCATCCATGAGCCCCACTTCAACCTCCTCCTGGTTAGCCCCTGAAACAACAGGTGTGGGGAAGCTGCTCACAAATCCCACATCAAGCTCTTCCTGGTCAGTCTCCAAAGCAACAGGGATAGGGACATTGTCCATAACCTCCAACTTGTCCTCTCCCTGCTCAGGCACGGTGTTGACAGGACCAATTTCTTGCAGTTCCAGGGCTTGGAACTGGTGTCCTTCCAAACTGTCACTGGATCCATGATGTGGCACACAGTTTAATTCCTTTGGGTCAATCTCGACGGGGTCCCCATCATTTTCTGTATCCCTCTGAGCATGCCACTGGACCAATCTCCGGATCAAATCCGACCGTGTGTCAGTGTCGCTGGCTTCGATTTCTCGGAACAGACATGCCACCTCTAGTTGCAGTTTCCTATAGCGGCCGTACTTCCACTCCAGTCCTCGTCCCATGGCTGAGCTGGTGGGGTTGGACATGGCAGTGTCCGAAACCTGAATGCCTCACTATGGCCTGCTGGATATGGTTACATGCATCCCTGGTTGTTGAGCCCTTGGACGGTGTCCACGAACACCAGTCCCCTGCAGCTCCCCTGGATAAACCAGGCTGAGTAGTATCCCACCGCTGCCACCAATTGTGGAGACCCGGGGGTCAGTGGGTGCTCTCGTCCGCTGGCCCAGCTGCCTTTACAAAGACAACGTGGACCAGGGCTCATCCCCAGCTGAACGCCCGAGCTCCTTAACCGTGGGCGGAACACTACTCAGACAACACAGGGTCAGGGAATCACAACATCAAGGCTTTATTGGATCCCCAAACAGTTAACAGCATATAACACATAACCAGCAAAACACAACAATGTAACAGGCAACATAGTCTCACCCTTCCGCTGGCTCACCAGGGATTAGAATGTAGCATGGCAAAGTCTGTAGCCAGGTGACTGTATCGTCCCAACCTGGGTTGCTTCCTTATCCTTATGTATCTTGTGCAGTCTTTATCACAGTCATATCCGCTAATCCGATGCTGAAGTCCTTGTGGTTCTTTTAGTCCGTGTTCTGAGCCCCTTGGTCGGCACCGAAATGCCTAGGCCTGGGGTTATGGCTAGCTAATCGGATCCGAAGACCCTAGATTAGCTGCCTGTCTCCAATCTTCAATCTCCAATCTCCAATCCAGTGGACCTCTAGCCGGGACCGAAAATCCCTAGACTGAGGCCACTAGACAGAATCTAACTCCAATCTGCTGGTCAAAGTGAACAGTCCTCCTTATATACCCTCAGCCCTCATTGTAGGATATTGGGGACGTCATGATTGGTGCAATAACACAGTCTTTTCATTGGCTGAACTCCAATCCTCATTTAACATATTTTAGTACTATTGCAATCCAAATGCTGATAAATATAGCACCTAGCAGTGATACAATGGAAGGTTAGAATGAGACATTCAGTCTGCAAACCATGACATTAACACAATAGTGGCTGGAGCCTCAATCAACATTCACAGGGTAATAGACAATGGACGATTAGCATAATTAAGTTCTCTGGCCTGCTATGACAAACAAGTTAGATAATTACATTACCAAGCTAAACTTAAAGTAATCTATGAAAATACTGTAGGAAATTCTCCTTGGCCAATACCAGTTTACAAACCTATATACAATATGATATGTCTGGTTACATAAGAAATCATCATATGTCCTACATTGAAGGGGTCCATTTCGTCACAGGCATCAGCATTTGCATTGCTACAGCCTGCCCGGTACTTGATGGTAAGGTCATAGTTTCATAGTTGGGCTATCCAGTGTTGCTCCAATGCACCAAGCTTCGCGGTATCCAAGTGTGTTAACGGATTGTTGTCTGTGAAGACGGTAAATTTTGAAGCTGACAAATAATGCTTGAACTGCTCTGTTGTAGACCAGACCAAGGCCAGGAACTCCAACTTAAAGGAACTGTAGTTTTCCGGGTTCCTCTCGGTGGGTCACAGTTTTCTGCTGACCTAGGAAAATGCTCTTTCCTTGCCATCTTGTATCTGGGATAGTATTGCTCCCAGGCCTACATTACTTGCATCGGTGTAGAGGACGAATGGTAGGTTATAATCGGGGTAAGCCAGGATTTCCTCACTGGTCAGAGCCTGCTTCATCTGTTGGAAGGAGTTTTCTTGTTCCTTTCCCCATTCCAATGGTCTTACCACAGCAGATTTAGGTCAGGAGACCATTAAACTCAGAGCTGTGTGCAGCTTTGCCCAGGTTATAAATGAAGGCATCATGAATGCAGGACACCAGCCCCAATCACTAGCAACCTCCTTTCTCACAGAGGGAGTGACCACTGGTTGTCCTGCAAACAGAATGGAACTCATATAGGGCGCTGTTCACATAGGCAGGGGCGTAACTACAATAGGTGCAGGGGTTGCGATCGCACCCGGGCCCTGCAGCCTAGGGGGCCCCAAAAGTCCCTTTGGCCTACAGAAAAAGACTAATACTATTAAAGAATTTACAATAATTGGGGGCCCCGTCGGAGCTTTCGCATCGGGGCCCCTGGGCCTGAAGTTACGCCACTGCACATAGGTTTGCACAGTGTATGCCCAGCCTCTTACATTAACCCCTATCTCAGAAGGTGGACTGTTATGGCATTCAACACTGCTACCTGCTGGAACAAACGCACCCATATGGCCCAGCTACACACAGCAACAAAAAGAGTGCAAGAAAAAACCACAATGACAGGTGCGGAAATTGTGGAAAATTAGTTAGTTCTTAACATAAAAGCAAATTGTGGGGTATTGGTTTGTCTTTTGGTCCAAAACACTTAAGCTTGTGAGCCACTACATGGCTCCCCACATATCACAAGTCCTAGCCACTAAATTCTTATCTAAAGTGAGCAAAGGACACAAATAGAAAATACATTTTCTTACCACAGCAGATTTAGGTCAGGAGACCAGTACACTCAGTGCTGTGTGTGTGGCACCCCAGGGGTTAATGTGCCACAGTAACATCACACGGGTTCCCTCCCCACAACACACTGACTTATACTAGCACCTCTGGGCCAGGAGGGGGAGCACAACCTGCTCTCTTATATATTCCAGCTCATGAGGAAGTGAGTTAGTTTCAGTTCCTGGGAGAACTGAGAGAGGCTGTAGTATCAAAGAAGCTGTGCCAAGCTTCTCTACAGTCTGCTCACGATTCCAGGCCTAGCCAGGGTCTGAGGAGAGGAGAACTAAAGGACAGAGAAACACATCTGGGAGCTTGAGTGCCACCACCACTCGCCCCAGAGGAGCGCACAGAACGGACACCGGATCCGACACTGTGACTGACACACACAGCACAGTGAATCCAGGAGTAGTGGAGTCTCTAGACCACCACAGTACCAGAGCAAAGCAACACAGCGGGGTCAGTACAACACAGAAGACTCAAGTTGCCTAGCCAAGTGGTACCAGCAGAGAGAGAAAGAGTGAGACAGTGCCAGCAGCTAAGCTAGAAGCAGCAGCAAGGACACACACAGCGCAGTACGAGGAAGCTGAGGACCCGGACAGGATGGGAGAAATCCGTCCCCGGTACAGACTCCGTGGACAATCTGCAACAACATCGCAGTAAAGCTTTGGAAACTACAGAGCGTGAGTGTGTGTTCCTTAACCCATCTCCACTACCATCCCTTTCTATAACATCCACCATAGACTATACCAACCACTGCCCCGGGAACCTTGCTTCTACCTACGGAGAGCAGTACCATTTAAGCTGCCTAACATCATGCCCGGAGGTTCTGCAGCAGCGGTGGTCCCCCATACTGACCACACACCGTAGGTGGTGTCACGTTAAACTCTATCCCTGTACATACCCCCTTATTATTGCCAGGGCCCGGGACACGGTCCGGATCAGGACCTCCGTGACATCTCCCGCAGCAACGCGGTCCGGTACCGAGTACCCCTGTCCCAGTGGGCTCAACAAACCTGGCGTCACGAACAGGATGTACCTTGCCCGGTAAAACGAGCGTTGTGTGCCTTTATTAACGTAAAAACTGTTTTTGAACTGCGCCATCCGAACTGTATTTTTGAGAATCAGCCATTTTGCAGCGCGCGGCGCACGGGAAAGATAGGGGCCGGTACCCTGCAGTGGCGTGAACATAGCCTCCTCCCTTGGTGCTGACGACATCCGGCGGGGAAGAAGATCCCTGGTGCACTGCAGAACCTCCCATAGACATCCGGACAGAAACGGAAGACGGAGGGCGAACGTTAACTAAGGGGGCACAAGATGTCGCAGCCCGATGCTCAAGACGGCGACGGAGTAGCCGATGGAGCTGTAGTGCCGGACCCAGCGATAGCACCCGGCGGTGCAGCGGCGCAAGGAACAGCACCAATCATGCCGTTCCTGATGCCATATACTCCAGGGGCAATGTGGCTGCCCCAATACTCCGGTGAGCCTAATACACTTACTGACTTTATGCTAAAGATAAAAGAATATTATGTGATGTATCCCCTCACTGAAGCCCAGCATGTAGGAATGATAATGGGACAATTAACGGGCAATGCACGGCGGGAGGTTGCGTCCTGCCTGGACACAGATAAAGACACTGTAGAGCATCTAGTAGCTGGACTGAATGCAACGTTTGAATCTGCTGCTGATACCCGGGCTAAGATGAGGTTCTTTGCATGCCACCAGAAGCCTAAACAGAGTGCCAGAGACTTTGCCTTGAATCTGCAGGAAGCACTCAAAGCCCTTAAACTGGCAGAACCTGCTTTAGCCCTGGGAGCTGATAAAATGCTACTTGATCAATTCATAGAGGGCTTCCTATCCCCTTCCCACAGAGGACAGCTGAACATGATACTGCTGCAGAACCCTGACATGACATTTGCTGAGCTGAAAGATAGAGCTATTCGTCTGCAGCAGCTAGAAGAGCCCCGGGAATTAACATCTATATCGGACACTGCAGCAACACCTCAGCAACCGGCAGCGCCCGCGATATCTGCCATGTCAGCAACTGCTGCTGAAACTGGGGAACTAATTTCTAATGCAGCTCTCAATCAAAAGCTAGATGCCCTGACAGACACCGTGATCTACATGGCCAAAGTCATCAAAGAGCTGCAAGAGTCCAAGCCTGCGCCCAAGATCCAGTTGGCGACCAGCAGAGAGGATTTCCCGTGGATGAGGCCCAGAAGATACCCAGCAGCAAGAGGATGACCCAGCGATCGCTATCAACCGGATGGACAGCCCATTTGCTGTCACTGCCAGAAACCAGGTCGTCTTGCCCGAGAGTGTCCTTTAAACGACGATTCCCTGGGCAGGCGGGCCGCTCCCCAGGAATGAACGCTCAAGGTCCCTCAGCCTGGTTTGACAGATTCGTGGGAGGACAGCCGGTGATCCCTATGGTGTTGGATGGCATCCCCTTTAGTGCCTTGTGGGATACCGGGTCCCAGATAACATCCCAGCACAGCCTCTATATACAGTCAGCACAGCCTCTATATACAGTCAGTACAGCCTCTATATGCCCCAGCACAGCCTCTATATACAGTCAGCACAGCCTCTATATACAGTCAGCACAGCCTATATATACCCTAGCACAGCCTCTATATACCCCAGTACAGCCTTTATATGCAGTCAGCACAGCCTGTACATACAGTCATCACAACCTCTATATACCCCAGCACAGCCTCTATATAGTCAGCACAGACTCTATATACAATCAGCACAGCCTCTATATACAGTCAGCACAGACTCTATATACAGTCAGCACAGCCTCTATATACAGTCAGCACAACCTCTATTTAACCCAGCACAGCCTCTATATACAGTCAGCATTGACTCTATATAAAGTCAGCACAGCCTCTATATACAGTCAGCACAGCCTCTATATACCCCAGCGCAACCTCGATATACAGTCAGCACAGCCTCTATATACCCCAGCACAGCCTCTATAAACAGTCAGCACAGCCTCTATATACCCCAGCGCAGCCTCAATATACAGTCAGCACAGCTTGTATATGCATTCAGCACATCCTCTATATACAGTCAGCACAGCCTCTACATACCCCAGCACAGCCTCTATATACCCCAGCACAGCCTCTATATACAGTCAGCACAGCTTCTATATACAGTCAGCACATCCTCTATATACAGTCAGCACAGCCTCTATATACCCCAGCACAGCCTCCATATAATCCCCCATCCTGCTGCTCACAGTAAAAAAAAAAACTGATCATAATCACCTTCCGTCAGCTCCCCGGGGCTGTGTCCTCCTCACATTCTTCCCCACCACATCCTTATAGCAGCAGGCTCCCGGGACTGTGGAGCTTCCTCCTCCTTCCTCCTTCCTGCACCAGTGTGATGAGCTTGCAGGGTGATGACTCATCACTGTGCTACAGCTACAGTCAGGAGAGGAGGAAGTTCCACTGCTCCCTGGAGCCAGCACATGGCTAATCTGCATTTCATGCAAATTAGCCATGTGCACTGGGAGCTCAGGGGAGCACTCAGCTCCTTGCGGATTTTGCCTGATGTGCCCCTTGTTCACAGGGCTGTGTGTCCCTAATAGGCTCTTGGTTGTCAGGGCTGCCTGTCCCTGATGGCCAGTGCCCCCCCAGCTGTTCAGGGCCCAGGCACCTGCCTGGGTATGCCGAGTGATGACGTCGGCCCTGTATCTACATACACTGCAAAAGTGAAATTAAAGAAAGGAATGGTTAAAAAAAAAAAAATCCTCACCTCTCCGCCGAGTGTCCCGCGATATGAGGCATCCACCTCCGATGGCTGCAGGATCTTAATCAGCTGAGTGGGAAGGGGGCGGCAACCCAATCAGCTGATGTGTCACATGACAGCATCAGCTGAGCGGGTTGTCGCTCCCTTCCCGGTCAGCTGATTAAGGTCCTGCAGTCATCAGAGGTGGATGCCTCATATCGCGGGACACTCGGCGGAGAGGTGAGGATTTTTTTTTTTAATACATTGCTTTATTTTATTTCACTTTAGCATTTTATGTACACACACTGCTAAAGTGAAATTACACTGAGCAGAGCAGTTTTAGTGTACTGAGCATGGTCAGTACACTAACACCGAATCCAGGAAACGATCCTGTTTTTTCCCGTATCCGAGCTCCATAGGCACCCATGCTATTTGATCTGATTCTGTCCGACTGTGTTAGCTGCACCCAAAATCGGAGCAGTCTCGGATTTTGGGGACGTGAAAACAGCGGACACAATCAGATCCCTGCACACACGCATGGCCTTTAAGGACCAATCTTTGCCCATCCGTGCCCATAGGGATACATAGAGGCCAAATCGAATCAGTGGCTATCAGTTTTACAATGGATAGCCACAGATCCCAAAAAAACATGATGTGAAGAGGACCTTGCTGGGGTTGTCGAGTGAAAATAAGTAATCACCTATAGAGATAATCCTGCTTAAAGGGATCAATGGAGGTAGTGGCAGCGACTCTGCCTCAATGGCATATTCAATGATCAATCATTGTGTGTAGCTAGATTAGGTTGCCAGAAACAGTAAAATAGTTTTTGTGTTTTCTCTTATGGGAGATAATCTATGCAGATATTATTCTGGAGTGCCATTAAAACAAAATGCTCTAGTATAAGGCCCATTAACGACTGCTGTAAAAATGCACATTAGCAGTCAAAAATTCTCATTCTAATGCTCTGGTTACTAAGCATGTAGCTAAGCAATTGAGACCAGACACGCATTAACATACATTTAGAGGATTGTGCAGATGACTGTAGCTCGAATGTTTTTATATCTAAATGGGTACTTTCATTTAAATAATCTTGGCATCAACCAATAGAACAGTCAAAAAACTTTGTAATATAACTTATCAGAGAAATATGCATCTTTCTATAAATATGAACAACTTCTATTTTCCACTGCGCCTTCTTTATTTAACATCCACTCAAGTAACTCAAATCTGTCCTGGTCAAATCATGATGGACTGTCAGGTCACTGAAGTATCAGGTTACCGCTCCTATTAAATTATATGCAGACTGGAGGAGGAATGAGGAGCATGCAGCACAGGAAGAGAACAGGCAGACACAGACAGATCGAGCTGCAGCTTTGAGTAAAACTGAATAGTGTTAATACTTTGTCATAGCAAGTATTGTTATCCGTGTACCAAAAGTATGAGTAAAACGTACTGAACGAGAGTATAAAGGAAAATTTTGTATCTTCACTTCACTGTAGAGCTACATTTATTTTGAATCAAACTATGATAGTCTGAGTTGACGTCTCCTGATTATCATTGTCCAATATACAAGTGTGCCAGGGTTATTATATACTATTTATACTTATTTTCCCTGGACACCTTATCTACAGGGTTTTGAGCCAGACCTTTTGATTTCACTATTTACTGCTGGGCTGACTCGATCCGTGCAGTCTCGGACTCCGGTGTCTGGACTGTCGACGTAGCTCTTCTGGGGCAAACTGGTTAGACTCCGATTCCCCTGCCTAACTCGCCTCCGACCCTCACTCCTGGGTCCCTCACACTGGCTAGGCTTCTCCTCTAGCGTGGTGTTATGATCCGATGACCTAGGAGTAACCTAAACAGTCTTTACAGAAGTAGTTGGCAACTGTACTGACCGCAGTCCCTGACTAAATACCGCAACTAGAAGTAGCCATGGGATGTAACTAACCATGCCCTAGACACCTCGACACGGCCGGAGAACTAGCTACCCCTAAAGATGGAAACAGGAAAGTATATCTTGCCTCAGAGCAGAACCCCAAAAGAATAGTAAACCCCCCATGGATATTGACTGGGAAACAGGAAATGAAAAACACACAAAGGCAGATAATAGAGTTTAGCAAAAGAGGCCACACTAGCTAGATAGTAAGGGCAGGATGAAATACTATTGCGGTCAGAATTAAAATACTATAAAAAACCCCCAACAGCAGATAGTACCAAAATATAACCCTGAGTCTGCTAAGACCCGCCGCCCTCTATATCTGCAGGACTTCTGTGAATCAAGCTAGAATAAATAGATTCTAACACCAGCAGAACTGGAAGTTGCAGACAACAGTGAATAGTAGTTCATACCTAGGAAGAAAACTTCCTTGTTCAAAGAATTTTATTGATTTTAAAATAACATCAAAAGTATACAGCATACAACATAAAGTCTTGAATTGTACAAAGAACAAAAATGGATTATGGGATCAGGTGGTTAGTAATTTACATATCTAACCAGAATCAAGTTAAAGTAACAAGTGAAATGTATAGTACAACGTAAGCTAAAGCTTCAAAATAATGAATAGTCACGTATAATAAAGAAATTGCCTAAACAATTCAAGGCTAAATTAACCAGGGAATAACATCATACTTGCAGCAAAAACCCTTATTGCCTCAATGTGGAGAGACACTCAACTGCCCACGTTTCTTGCCCTCCTAGAAAGAGTAGATACACATAACGCCTAAGAATTCTCTTTTGCTGGAAGAAAACTTCCTGAGAGCACGTAAACAAATATGCAGACTAAATATCAACCCACAACTCAGAGTAAGACAAGTAATAAGCAGATCCTCAAGCACACAACATGGGTGCCACAAAATAACAAAACACCATTCACTTAGCTTGCAAGGATTCATCAGAGCAGGAAGGAACCAGGGAGAGATTGATCAACTCCAACAACCTATATGCTCAATCCAAAGCAGACTACCAATCATCAGGATCAGCTGAGGAACTCTCCAAAACACAGCCAGCTGCATCACCAACAACAACCACAGGAGGGAGCTCACAACCAGAATTCTTAATCAATGAATTCACAACAGCGCAGCACCATTCACCAGGTGTCTTCCTCAGTACTGCTCCGTACTGAACTGCCTAACTCCTCCACCGGGCCTTAATTTATAGGGGACCTTGTCTGAAGTCGGCAAGTAGAGCTCTCCCTTCAGGTCTGGGGTTGAAGGTGTTGTCTGTAAGTTTACCTGATGTGGAAATCCTTCCCTGCTCCAGGTGTTCCTGTGACAACCGAACCATGGAGTGGGGTGCAACACAAACGCCGGGCAAAGGAAGGGCTGGAAGTTTAGAACATGCTGGGCGGGTTTTGCAGCCCGGAGGGGTGATGAGGGATTTAGCCTCCATGACCATATAGCAGCCTCCATGACTCAATAGGAGGCCACCGCTGGACACAATAAAAGTTGTTTTTGCGGGTATGTAGGGCATGTCTGGGCACATACAGGGGTTACTAGAACTCCATTTATATTATGTGTAAGTGACCCGCCCCAGGGCCTTGGGTACCTGGTCCCGTGCATTGTAGTTCGTAGGGGATGTCACGGGGCCTCTTGCCTGGTCCCGTGGCCCTAGTAGTCGCTTAAAAAGGGGGCCTTTAAAGTCAGTAGAAATAAAATAAAAGTTGATTCATGACGCCACCTACGGTTCCAGTAATGTTACCAGCGCTGCAGGATAGACCTCAGGGGTGATGGTGGAGCAGCAATATGGTTACGCTCCCCGTAGGTGGAGAGGATCCCCGGGGGCAGTAGTGGAAGTTAAGGGTTGCGGACAGTCTATGATGGGAGCAGGATCAGGGGCTGCAATAACAGTCACACACAGGGTTGTTGTTTCCTTACCTTTGCTGATGTGATGAGCAAAGTGAAGTCCAGGGTACAGTCCAGGTGGTCTGGGAGCAGTTCGGGATCTCAACATCCGATGAGTTATGAGGCATCACTTTTGCTCTGTGTGTGTGCGTTAGTCCTGGGCTGTCTGAAGCTAGGCCGTGACCCTCTCCTGTGTCCTCACTTATCTGGCAGGCGGTGAGAGCCATGCTGCGAGGAACCACTATATCCACTGCGGTCCCTGGCTCTGCTGGGTGGCTGTGCCTCAAGTGCTGCTGCCCCAGGAGACTTGAAGCCTCCCTGGCCTCTGGTCTTTACTGCTAGGCTGACTGGACCCATGCAGTCTCGGACTCCAGTGTCCAAGTTGGCGACGTTGCTCCTATGGGGCGAGCCAATATGGCTCCATTCTCCCAGGCTAACTCACCTCGCCTCCGACCCTCACTCTTGGGTCCCTCCCGCTGGTCAGGCTCTCTCACTGGCATGGGCCTAGCGTGGCACCGTCCAGCAGGATGTCTTCCTCAGTACTGCACCGTACTGAACTGCCTAACTCCATCCTCAGGCCTGAATTTATAGGGGACCTTGCCTGAAGTCAGCAAGTAGAGTTCCCCCTTCAGGTCTTGGGCGGAAGTTGTTGTGCGTAAGCTTACCTGATGTGGAAACCTTTCCCTGCTCCAGGTGTTCCTGTGGCAACCAAACGTGGGGTGCCACATAAGCTGGTGGGCACAGTTTAAAATGACTAAAGGGGGTGACAGGTTCCCTTTAAACAGTTTTTTACTTACAAACACACACAGCATTTTTGGTAGAAATAGCTTCAGTGTTTCTGGTACGGTACATTTAATTATAATACGTAGTTTTGCAGCAAGCTGGTTCCTGATACAACTGCTGCTGTTCAGTCTTCCTTATCACTGCCTGACACGATGGCCTCACATGATAAATTACTACCCCAGCTGCTTTCCCTCTACCACACTGACCATTCTGAGTTTGGCTTCATGTCACTTGTCTCATGTACTGCATTATCCAATTGCCCTTTTGGGTATAAATACGTGACTCTTCAAATTTTGTGTTATTATGAGACTGATGAAGAGTCCGGAGTTGTCTCGAAAGCTGCTATTTATTACCATCTCTTAAGTTAGCCATTAAAAGGTATCAACCACTGAGGACTCTCAGATTTTAATAATTAATGTATGAATTTTACATAAGATAAAATGAGATAGTATATAAATTTAATCTACAAAGGTTCCATTTCCTGCTTGCAGTCTCCACTAATGTGAGTTTACCGAATATGGATTGATACATTTTCCATTGAAGGTAGTTTGAAACCAGTCTTTGATGAGCTCTACCTTGTGGTGACTCCAGGCACTTAACTCGCTTATATGGATATGTAGGTCATAGGAAGTTGAATAATATGAATCCTTGATATCTGCAAACTGATGTCTTAGTTCAGAGAAATCCATGTTTCTGTTATATGTAATTGAATTATTAAGATCTATGGGCCAAACACTGATCTCCCTGAGAATCTTCCTCCAGGGCTTATATTAAATGAAAGAGGGCAATTCCAGTGTGAGAAATGTAATGACTGAGACTTTGCTCTCATAATTACAGACAGTTTTGCAGTGAAATCAGAGCTGCAGGACAGCAGAACTTTGTTTCATTACAAACACATTTGCAACAGCACTTACGCTCTCATAGTGCTGGTAGCTTTGCTGCAGAGCTGTGCCGGATTGTAACTAACACAGTGCAGCAGAGGTGAACCTTGTCTCATTACAAATATAACAAAAACATTTGAAGTTGTCTTTTCACATTGCTGTCTGCTCTGTTGTATGGCCCTTACCTGTACTGGCTGCCAGTAAGATGGAAGCTGCAGAACTGAGAGAGGAGAGCTGCAGCTGCAAATGTTTGTAATGAGACATACTTCACTTTTCTCTGTTAGTTTTGATTTCACTGCAGAGCTGTGTGTGATTATGACAGTAGATTATCAGTCATTACATGTCTCATATTGGCAACACCCACTTTCATTTACAATAAGTTCTGGAAGGCAAATTTGCAGGGTGATGAGTGTCTGGCTCATAGATCTTAACTCATTCCATATAAGAAAAATGTGGACTTCTCTGGAAAAAGACCTTAGAAACAGATATCAAGGTATCATTTGTTTCATCTTCCTATGACCTACATTCAAATATAGTTGTATTGGGACAAAGTGTCTCAGGATCCGCGCTGCTGAATGAATGAAACCAGAAACTGGAACACTGGTTTCAATGGGTGTTCTTTATTCCTATGTGTTTTGGTGCGTTACCGTGCTCCTTCCTCAGGGGCAAAAAGGTTTTGTCCCTGAGGAAGGAGCATGGTAACGCTCCGAAACGCGTAGGGATAAAGAATACCCGTTGAAACCAGTGTTCCAGTTTCTGGTTTCATTCATTCAGCAGCGCGGATCCTGAGACACTTTGTCCCAATACAACTATTGTTTGCCACGTCTTTCGTGGATGTGTGGGTCCTGCAGCAGCTGTATCCAGGAGCGCACACTTGTTGTG
>JARQOC010000002.1:78373932-78488227 GCA_033576535.1 Allobates femoralis
TGTGTGTAACACAACTTTTCCAGGTGAGCAGCTTTCAATCAGGTTCTTGCTGATATCTGTAAGGAGATAAGACCCTATTTGTGCATTGTCTCACCCCGTATACATTCAAATATAGACAGCTTAGGAGGGATGACAATGTTCACAGATTCCCTTTAAAGATAAAGAGTGTAGTCTGGAAGGTCGATCAGGGGTGCGTTCTAGACTGACAAGTCTTGCCCTGTATAGGGAGAGACCTGTAATTGGCAGCAGGCGGAGACAAGCTGATGGGGCTCGGCCTTTCTCACTAAAAGGCTGTTTGTCTCTGACCTGATGGAAAAAAAATGTGTAATTATATTTGGGGCAGAACAGATGCAATCTACACCATATCACTAATCACTCATATTAAGTCTGACTCTGCTGCTGGCACCTGCACTATCTCTCTTGTCAATGCAATCTCTGTATTATTCCACACCCTTCAGTCTCATCTTCTATGCTGAAGTTGAACATCACATTACTGTCTGAAGTATTTGTCCAATATTTGCAAAGTTGTTTTTGACATACCGTAGTAAATAAAGAGGTTCCGTACAATGACTGGCATAGTTATCTGCTAATTTTCTTTCGCCATAAAATCCTCACTCAATAAAGTTATATTAAAGTATTACCTTTTAGTTTTAATTGTCTTTTCTATGTCTGTAAAGATTTCTGGATATAGACTAATTATCTTTTAATTAGCAGATGCCTTGCATTTCATGTACTTAGGATGAAGTCATCTAATGAGAACACTATGTACATGCTCCATTGTGAATATATAAAAGCTAACCTCAGACTGACTACTGAGGAGGAAGGTCAAGGTGGAGGTGGAGATGGGGGGGTGAACTCTCTCTGTGGCCTTTATTGAGTTTAATCTTGTACTTTTTACTAACTTCTGTTTCATTTTTCCATGTGAGAAAATATCTCTTGCTTGGAGTTTAAACACTCATTGGATAGCATACATATGTATGTAGCAAATCTAGTGGCTGTACAGATCTAGTGCTGCTTATTTTAGGACAGGACATTTTTCCTTTAAGACAGCTAGTGCACTTCATTATTTGACTAAACTGATTTCAATACCATTTTCAAGTTGAGCTAGATTCCTTGCTGCTTGTGGGTCTCTGTGCCCATGACCCTGCGCCATACATGGATACAATTTTTATGCAGATCTTTTCTAGCACTGTACACACTTATTTTGTGTTTTAGCTTATAAAGTTCATGTTGTATTTTTCCTTCTGCGAAAGTGTGACCCTTCTTTGAGATGATGCAGCTGTTACCTTTAGAAGTAACTACATTACTTTCACCTTTTATGTGAGATTCCTTACAGACTGAAGATTGCTTTCAAGGCTGGGGACACAGAGAACATTCTTTACTGGGATCTTTCTACTTTGTGCTGAGGAATCTAGACAGTGGAGGTAGCCATCTCCTACTCCTTCTGAAGTCATATAGTCACCATTAGCTATGATGATGACCTTTTCTAACTTGCTTTCATTAAGGTCAGAGAAGAAATCCTTGTTGTTTGTCATATGGCTGTTTGCACCAGAATCTATACACCATATAGGCTTTGCAAATGGGCCTGTACTGGCATTCAATACATGCAGAAACTTCCTTTAATGCTGTTTTAACCCTTTGATGACTGTTCTGCTATTTAAGATCACTCATTCTTGCTTTCCAAAATCTACAGTCTGCCTTAAGGAGGCTGGTTTTTTTTCAAAACATTCATAAGTTTCTCTTACGTTGCTCTTATTTTTAGAGAAGTCCTGTGTCTTTAATGCTGTTTCTGCTCTTGATTCATTACTGCTGCTTACATTCTCTGGTTTTCTCTTGTACTCATCTACAAGTTTGCCTTTAACATACTCTAGTGTGAGCTCATCATCTAGCCGGACATTTAGTGCAGTGACAAGAGTGTCATAACTTTCTGGAAGACCACTTAAAGAGGACCTGTCACCAACCATCCATGGTGATCTAATTACAGCACTGAATGCAGCATGTCTGCTGCATTCAGGCAAGGGGTCTCCCATCCCTTGATCCACTCTGTACCCCAAGATAATAGACTTTGAAAACTTACATACTGGAGCCAAATAGGAGGTGGCTAGTGGCTGGAGCCACTTCTCTCAAAGGGCAGTTTCACGTTTCCCGGATCTTTAATCCGCCCACCGCTGCCTCCCTCATGCCAATCATTCTCTCCCTCGCCTGCTGCATAACACAAAGCGAGGGATACGGTGCTGGCCACATTACCCCACCTCCTGCAGTGACGTAACTGCTGATACCCGCCCTGCTCCATGGTTAACAAGGTATGAACTGACTCCTCCATCCTGCTGCCCTGGGGACGCCTGTGGGGAGAGAAAGCATCCAAGCTGTCGGTCACTGTTTGCAGAGGTTCTGAAGCAGCAGTGGTCATCCTGGCCTCATACCACAGGTGGCAACATGAATACCCCTTTTTCCCTGTCATTCCTGTCATCTCCCCCCTGTTATTAAATGACACCGCCAGAGTTACGAGACCAGATCTCGGCCCCGTCTGTCCCCGTGAAAAGAACCAAGAGTGAAGAACAACAGCTGCCAGGTCACCGTGTACCCCCAGTCCTGGAGTGGGCGTGTCAGAGCCTTTCCCAGGCATTGAACAGCACAGTGGCTAGTGACCAGACACACAACTGCAAATAGGTCATACACACCAAAGCACAACAGTATGAAAAAAACAAACGGAGAAGGGAAACTAAACCAAATGCGGAACCATAGCAGTGAACAAAACAGAAAGTGGAATCCACAGCAGCAAACCTCAGAGCACTAAAGCACTGACCTAAACACCCAATACAACTGAATTAATCAGCAACTAAGGAAGGATGTGGCAGGTTTAAAACTGCTCCCCAGCGATCATGTGCCCTGCTAAGGCAATGCTCACTCTCCACTCTCTGCTTACAGAACCTCAGGAGGAGTGTGATGCAGATGAAAACCTCCACATTCTGACTGTCCCTGCAGAAACAGCGCTGGCTACAGCTAACACTAAGGGACCCAACATCCCGGGGCTCCTAAGTGACACCATCACCAGGAGCAGTGGCACCCTGCCTCCTAACGTTTTCCATAGTACATCTATTAGAACTAAGTACCCGGTGACAGTGGACACCTGCACAAACTCAAGCCCCCGCCCCTCATGGCCAGCAAATGGCAACGAGTGACTGACAGGGAGCCAGAGCATGATCAGGAGCATGACCAACTTGCTCAGGTGAAGAGCCACCAGACCGGACAGAAACAGTGAAAAGCCCCACTATTAGCAATACCTCAGATTTTCCAGTTGCTGCCCAGCGACAACCTACACTAGGAATTTTTTAAACAAGAGGGCTAATTTTCCCTTCTACCTTCTGATAGATCAATGAGTCAGTCGACAGGGTAGGGGGTACTTGGATACCGGGACAGGTGGTTGCTTCGGTGGGAACCGGACTGGTCGGTTCCCGGTTCCATGCCCTGGACCCTCAATGGCGGGGTGGGGCGATGATGATGGGGAAAATGGTATTGTGACGCCACCTGTGGTACCTGGTAATAGGGTTACCAGCGCTGCGGTCGGCCACTAAGGTGATGGAAATGCAGCTTTGGTAGTACAGCTCCCACAGGTGGAGCTTTACCTCAGGGATGCGGGGTGGATGAGGAGAGTAGTAGTCCTCACTTCCGGTGATGATGCTGTGGCCCTCTGGGCACCGAATGAAAGGAGAACAGACACCACTTCAGCTCAAACGGGTCTTTACTTGCACCAGATGGAAACAGGTACACAGTACATTCCGGGTTAACAGTATTGTAACCGCAGATCATGAAGGTTTCCTCAGAGTCTGACAGTGATGCTCTTAATATGGCGCTCGTGGTCTGGTTACCTTCTCTCTCTCTTTTAACCCTTCTTGAACCAAGTCTCTAGTCTACAGGGTCTGTTACCAAAAAGTCTTTCACTCGTTGGCATCATAAACCCAGCTGCGGGACTGATGTTGGGCTGCTTTAGGGGTGCTTCGGCTCCCTGTGTGTGTCGGGCCCTCAGCTTGCCGATCTGTAGTTAGGGATGAACTTTGCATCTAGCTACCTCGGTTCCGGTATGTGTCGACCTGGGTTCCCAGCTGGCTCCAACCAGGCCTGAGTAAACCCCCTTTCAAAGTCTGGGTCGCCGCTCTCCAAAGAAGCTCCCTCCTGATGCAGCCGCAGGGTCCCCTGCGTCTGCCTTGCTTGCTCTCCTCACACCAACTGTCTGACTGTGCTGTCACTCCCCGTCTCCCGCTCTCTAGGCTTCACCCCCTGGGACCTACTGAATATCAGTCCCCTGTATTAATGTGGCTTGTGTATGGGTGTTGGGTTGCAGACTCTGAAGATTCCCCTCACCCACGGTTACAGAGGCACCACACCTTTAATTAGGGTGCAGTTCTTCCCTGTGGCGCCTTGCCATTGGGGCGCCACATCAATATTACTTTACTTGATAATAAAGTTACATAGACATTTCATTACTATTAAGTTCTTATGAGGTTTCAGAGCATGTCTTCAAAGCATATAAGACTTTTTTAAACCATCAAGCTTCTTGCTTTATTGAGGAAAAGGAGGCAGCGAGCTTAGGGCCCTCTCACATCAGTGTTTTTCGCTGATGTGTTGCCGATCCGGCAGGTGGCACCGCATCTGACGGATCGGACGCCTAACAGCTGCACTTGTGACTCAGGTCCGGGAAGCCCCATGCATTGTCTATGGGGCTTGCGGTCCGGTGCAGCAACTGCAGTTCTACCGAATGCGGCAGATTCGGCACTTGTGGCCGTGCAAAAAAAACCCTTCTTGCAGCTTTTTTTCTTCACGGTCACAAGAGCAGGATCTGGCCAATACGGCGTAACCGCATTTGCCACACCGGACCACAGGCCCCATAGACAATGAATGCATGGGGCTTCCTGAATCTGAGTCACAGGTGCGGCTAGTAGGCTGCAGATCCGGCAGATACTGTAAATCTGCTGGATCTGCCGCACATCAGCGAAAAACGCTGATGTGAAAGGGGCCTTACCTGTGCACAAAGTCTTTTAACTGACAAATGTGTGTGAATGCATCATTCTGCCATCCTTAAGTGTGGAACCGCTTATATTTATAGGGCATGTTTAGCGCCCCTACATTTGGTCACCACAGAATGGTACTGCATATAACATACTTTGTATTGTTAGTCTGATGGGAGTAATAATTAGGGATGAGCGAGTACTGCAATAATCATACTCACAACGTAGGTGAGTATGATATTTTTTTCATCTTTTAACAACTTTTATTCACTTTTAGTGCACTTTCGCAGTGTATATATAGATACATTGCGAAAGTAAAAGGACTACTCGCTACTCCTGAGTAATCACAAGAGACTCGAGGAGTAGCGAGTAGCCCGAATATCGTTACTATTCGGCGAGTACCGAATAGTAACAATTATACTCACCCCCCACTAGTAATGATTCTTCTCCATGTGAGATGTGCACTTGAGGCTTGGATTAGTCCAGGGTCACACATACCAATCCGCTTTTTTGAGGCTTTAGAAAAATGGATCCGTTAAATTATGGTGACAATAGGGTCTCCTGAGCTCCTGGCCTTTTTTTGGACTTAGTCATTTTTTCACCAAAATCGCATATGCGTTAACATGTTGTGCCTATATGTACCCTGCGTTACCACATGCCTTCCCCATGGGGCCCCATGTTAAAAAAAACGCATGTGTTTTTTCCTGCACCAAAAACGCTGCATGCAGTGTTTTTTTGAGCCCGGAAGAAGTCAATGAAAAACGCAGCTACACCTAAGTGCACCATCCGTTAACAGATATGCGATTTTGGACTAAGAAAAAATATGACAAACATTATCCCAAAACCGGATCAAAGGCAAAAACGGATGCCATGTGTGACCCTGGCCTTAAGCTTGTGTCACAGGGCTCTGGTCAGGGAGAGAATTGGAGAGAGAAATAGTTTCAGTTGACAAAGAGTGGAGCACAAGGAGACATCTAAGATGGAGAGGCTAGTAAGCTCTCATCAAGGATAGCCGCGTGGCGGGGCCTCAGTCCCCAGGTTAAATAATCTCTCAAGGCTTGGCGCAAAACCTGAGACAGTTGTGAGTTTCTCATACTCAGAATCATGTTTGGTTCCCAGAGGCACAGTAACACAAAGGGTGAGGGAACTGTTTTAAGCACAGATACCCATAGGACTGGAGGAAACACATTGAAGGATCAGAAGCAAGGTGATGTCAAGAATTCTAGGCTGTGATAAACCTCAACATCAAAGAAGAGGCAGCGCTAGGCAAAACTATCAACCAGCAGAGGAACAAGCTCCCATCAGACCGGCCAGGCTGTAGCCTGAGGAAGGTTGTATTCCTGTACTCTGAACTCTGCATACATTTCAGTACAAGGTAAAGCTAAAGACTATTTTCTTCTGTCTTATTAAACTGCATTATCTCCATGGAGCCAGCCCTAGTTGTAAAGGGCTTTCCATCTGTGCTTCTATACCACTTATCCCCTGGGATCAGCCACATCAGACTGTCTATTGGCATCACAAATGAAACTTTATCCCTATCACTACCCCCTAATAAGTGCAGTCAGTCCCACAACTGCTGGGCATGGCTACTGTGAACTAAACGTTGGCCCAGCCGCTGAGTATCTTGGCCCATGCTATCTTAAATCTCTTCTTATGGGGTTTAATTAAAGGTGTTTTCCACTTTTTTAGAAAGTAGACCAAATGAGACAGCGGTAAAGTAACAGACAGCACTCACCATCCACTGCCCCAGTGCTGGCTCCTCTGCAGCAACAGCACAGTGATTGGAGCAGTGCTGGGGCCGGCAATGGAAGGGATTTACCATTTTAACAAAATAATACTTGATGTTTCTTATAATTGCTTTTCCTGATATAATCATTCTGCACAATACAAATGATCATAATAAAAATGTAATCAGTAGGTTAAATTATGTTGGCATCTGGTGGATTTAATTAAGAAAACAGCAAAAAAAGTGGTCATTATAGGTAAGGTGCCAATTTTGGCCACTTTTTTTGGTCATATGCAGAATGTAGCCTAAAGACATCTGTCCTCTGCCTTCCAAATTCATTCTTTGTTTTGGTTGAAAAAAAATATTAAAAGATCATCTTCATAACAGATATAGATCTGGGACAATGGTAATATTTCTGCCCTGAGGAACACACCATAGATGTTTCTGTGATAGGATGACATCTAGTGGACATATTTTATATTGCAGATGACTGTAGAAGTTTGAAAATGTCATTTGATAAGTGATTAATTTTTACTCCATAAGAGCTGTTTAATTTTTTAAATCACTAAAAATCAGTCAAAAAGCAAAAACTATTTTATTTGATATTTGTTAATGCTGGGATTCATAATTCAGATTTTTTTTTCTTTAGAGAATACAGGATAAACAACAAATCCAACATTGTTTGGCATAGCTTAATAGATTGAGGGCTTTGTTAGACATACAGGTGCCATGTAAGTCAATAGGCGTCATGTAATCATGTCAGTCACCAATGCTTGTCCTATAACATCACCACCATCTTATAAATAGTCCCAGAATCCGACGTTTGCTTACTGTTGAAACTACACAAACACTTACTGTTACTGTTATTCATTCTCGTTTTGACTACAGCAACCATCTATTGATCGGTCTCTCTCTTACCAAACTTTCTCCTTTACAATCCATTCTGAATGTGGCAACCACGGTCATATTTTTGTCCAACCGCTTCACCAATGCCTCCACATTGTGCCAGTCATTGCACTCGTTACCCATTGCTTTACAGAAAACAATACAAAGTTCTGTCTTTCACTTACAAAGCTCTGCACATTTCTGTACCACCCTATATCTCAACCCTCGTTTTTGATTATCACCCCATTTGTGCACTCGTTTATGCAACTGATCGAAGCCTAACATCTTTCAAAATCTGAATCTCACACCTCCACGACTTCTCTCGTGCTGTGCCAGTTTTCTGGAATGCACTACCCCAGGCAATCTGACTAATACCTAGCCACCATGTTTATAAGCCTGCTTTAAAAACACATCTCTTTAAACAAACATAACAACTCAACTCACTGATCTAACTCTCCCCTGCTCCCTCTTTCTCCCTCCTATTCATCTTTCTCTACATCCTCCATGCACCTAATATCATTTGGTAACTGCACTTAGACTGATACTGGCTGATGACAGGATCATTAAGTTTTATACAAAGCAAAACTATTTTTTGAAATGGCTGTACCTGAATCAACAAGCACTTTTTACCTATTTTGTCTTCCTTACTTCCTTGTAGACTGTAAGTGACCGCCCAGTGGTGTTTGGAAACTCGATACCCGGGCGTGGAGTTGGAGTGCTGTCTCGGTGGCCTGTGCCCAGGCATGTACGCTGGGGTCACTTGAAAAGGGGGAAAACAAAAATGGTAAATAATAAAAGTCTCATGACGCACCTGTGGATTCTGGTGAAGGCACCAGCACTGCTTCAGACCTCCGGGGATGATGGATGGGCAGCTTGGGTGGTACAGCTTCCCACAGGTGGAGCGGGGTATCCGGGGCAGTAATGAGGTGACAGGGATTTGCATAGGGAGGTGATTAGGCAGCCGGGCAGTGGCGACAGTCTCTAGGCCGGATGGGTTCAGGGACGGACAAACTTACACACACATTGTGGATCATTTCTGTACTTTTGCTGATGGTATTGCAGGCACTGTCCAGGGTACACTCCAGGTTGTCAGGATGGCACTTCTGGATTTTCAGAGTGAGTGATGGATAAGGCCCCCTTGTCTCTTTTCCCTCATTGAAGTCTCTGACCCATATAAAACTAAGCCTGACCTCCTCTGTGTCTTTCTCTCACCCATCTTATAGTGTCGAGAACCTCTGTGTGGGCTAACGCTATGACTTTTCCTGTGGTCCCTGGCTCCCCTATTGGTTGCGTGACAGGTGTCCGAGAGACTGGAGTCTCCTTGGTGAACCGGTGTTTCTGCTGGGCTTGATGCTCTCCTGCAGACTCGGAATCCGGTGCTTCTGGAACTCTTGCAGTTTCTTCCAGTGTTCTCTGTTCTTTCATTGGTTGGTAAAAGTGGATTACTGGCACAATTACTGCTCCCTCACATTGGGACCAATCTTCTGGAAAGTCTCCAAGTATTGTATGGATCACTTTTTCCTTTGGTTCTACTGGACATATCTAAGGTATTTCTTCTTCTTCTTGTACTCTTAATTGTTCTGGACATACTTTCAAATGATCCCTTGACACAGTTACAGTAGTTCTACCTCCATCTTTATTGATGAGACAGGTTTTACTGTTGTCAAAATTAGATTCTAACACAGTATAGGGCTCTTTTTCCCACTGGTCATAAAGTCTATGATGTCTTCTTTTTCTTTTTAGTATAATTTTCCAGGTACTAAAGGTTCAGCTTGTGTACTCTTGTCGTAATCTTTTTCTTGCTTTTCTCTGATCTTTTTCAGATTATCTTCTACACATGCTTGTACCATTTTGTACTGTTCTTGGCGGGTTGTGTCCCAATCGACATTAGATGTTTCTATGTCTGGTACTATAATTCCCATGTCCAAGTCAACTGGTAATTTTACAGGGCGTGCTCTCATTAGATAAGCTGGTGTACAATTGGTGGAACTCACAGGTATGTGGTTGTACATGTGTTATGAACCGATGACTCAGGAGTAACATTCAGATTCCATAGAAGTCGTTGGTAACTGTACTGACTGCAATCCCTGACTACACACCACAACTAGAAGTAGCCGTGGGATGTAACTAACCAAACCTGTACACCTCTGCACAGCCGGAGAACTAACTGCTCCTAAAGATGGATGTATCACATTGATGGGTATTTACCTCCCACCCATAGGAAAGATTCACCATAAATGTTTATTTAATTATCAAACAATCTTTATTTTATTTAATAAAAAAGTTAAAAAACAGATCTTTCCCTCCAGGGGGATACACAAGAAACAGGCTGATCAGTATGGAAGAAGCGGAAAGAAAAACGGCTGTAGGGGAGGAGGGAGAGCGAGCACAATCAGGCACCTCAGTGATCCAGGTAAGACACATAACTGTACCATCTAACTACTGTAATTGCACCCCTTTGATGGCTATGGTGATAATGATAGGAGGTTAAGCTGTAGCTACTATAATGAATAGTGAGTGTGATCAGATATAGCCAGGCACTACCTTGGTGGTTTTATAAAAAAACTGAAGTGGGAAGTGGACAGGTAGTCATAGATCACTTATATGGGGTGATAGATGGATATTAATGTCAGTTCAGTGGATTTGGGTTAAGTTTAGTATAGAAAACGCAGACCGTATACTGTTGTGACGTTTTGTGATAAATATATATGGGTATTGTATGGCATACTATATTTTCATACTGATCAGCCTGATTGTTTCTTGTGTATCCCCTCGGAAGGAATGCTCTGTTTTTTAACTTTTTTATGAAATAAAATAAAGATTGTTTGATAATTAAATAAATCTTTATAGTGAATCTATCCTATGGGTGGGAGGTAAATACCCATCAATGTGATACATGAAGTTTTGAGGAAAGCTATTTTTTAAAGGGACATTGTGTTGAGATTTCTAAAGATGGATGTAGGAAAAGCTATCTTGCCTCAGAGCAGAACCCCAAAAGAATAGCAAGACCCCACAGATATTAACTGGGAAACAAGAGAAAGAAAAACAAACACAGGCAGAGTAAAATGTTTAGCAAAAGAGGCCAAACTAGTTATATAGGAAAGACAGGATAGAATACTATTGCAGTCAGTATAAAACACTATAAAAAAAACCACCAACAGCAGATAGTACAAAAATTACCCTGAGTCACTAAGACTCGGCGCCCTCTATATCTGCAGACTTCTATAAATCAAATGCCAGCAGAACTGGAAATAACAGATAATAGTGAATGGTAAAATTCCTAGGAAGAAAACTTCCTAACTGAGAGCAGATAAACAAATATACAGACTAAATTGCAAACCCACAACTCAGAATGAGACAAAACATAAGCAGAACCTTAAGCACACAAAAGTGTGCCACAAAATATCAAAAAACCATCCGTTTAGCTTGCAAAGAATTCCACAGAGCAGAAGAAACCAGAGAGATGTGAACTCCTCCAGGAACCAAAGACAACTGACAAGGATTGATCCACTTCAAACCATTATATGCTCCAAGAACCAGATTGCCAATCATCACCATCACCTATGAAGCCGACACAGTCAGCTGCATCACCAGCAACAACCACCAGAGGGAGATCCAATGAATTCACAACATTACCCCCCCTTGAGGAGGGGTCACCGAACTCTCAACAGAGGCCCCAGGCCTATCAGGATGAGTCAGATGAAAAGCACAAACCAAGACAGGGGCATGAACATCCGAGGCCGAAATCCAAGAATTATCCTCCTGGCCATAACCCTGCCACTTAACAAGATACTAGAACCTCTGTCTTGAAAAATGAGAATCCAAAATCTTCTCAACCTCATACTCCAACTCACCATCAATCAGGACCAGGGCCAGAGGGGCCATAGCAGGAACCATGGGCTTGACAAAGCGCCTCAACAAGGTTTTATGAAAAACATCATGAATCACAAAAGAGCTCGTAAGCGCCAACCGGAAGGAGACAGGATTAATAACTTCTGAAATCCTGCATGGACCAATGAACCGAGGCTTAAATTTAGGAGAAGAAACCTTCAAAGGAACATGACGGGAGGACAAACAAACCAAATCACCAACACAAAACCGAGAACCAACACACCGATGACGGTTAGCAAAACGCTTAGCAGCTTTCTGAGAAAGATGTAACTTGGCAACCGCACAATCACAAATCTGCTGCAACCGCTCAACCACAGAATCCACACCCAGACAAGCAGAAGGTGCAACCTGCCCCAAAGAAAAACGAGGATGAAAACCAAAATTACAAAAGAAGGGCGAAACCAACATAGCCGAACTTGCCCGATTATTAAGCGCAAACTCAGCCAAAGGCAAAAAGGCAACCGAATCATCCTGATCCGCAAACACAAAGCATCTCAAATAAGTCTCCAAAGTCTGATTAGTTCTCTCCGTCTGACCATTAGACTTCTGAAACGCAGAAGACAAAGACAAAGCCGTACCCAGCTTAGCACAGAAACCCTCCAAAACCGAGAAACAAACTGGGCACCCATGTCAGACACAATATTTTCTGGAATACCATGCAAACGAACAACATGCTGAAAACACAACGGAACCAAGTCAGAAGAAAAAGGCAATTTAGCCAAGGAACGAAATGAACCATCTTAGAAAACCGGTCACAAACAATACAGATAACCGTCATCCCCTGGGAAACAGGAATGTCCAAAACAAAATCCATAGAAATATGCGTCAACGGCCGCTCAGGTAGGGCAAAAGCAACCCACTAGGACGAGAACAACAAGGCTTGGCCCGTGCACAAGTTCCACAGGCCAGCACAAAGGAACGCACATCCCGGGACAAAGAGGGCCACCAAAAAGATCTGGTAACCAAATCACGTGTATCAAAGATGCCAGGATGACCAACCAACACAGAACAATGAACCTCCGAAATCACTCTAGTAGTCCACAGGGCAGGAACAAACAATTTCTCCACAGGGCAGCGCTCAGGCTTATCAGCCTGAAATTCTTGAAGAGCAAGCCGTAAATCGAGAGAAACAGCGGAAAGAACAACCTATTTATTCAGAATGCGGACCGGCTTGGAAAGTTCAGGAGAATCAGGCAAAAAACTGCAAGAGAGAGCATGGGCCTTAAAATTCTTAGAACCAGGTAGATAGGAAACCACAAAATCAAAACGCGCAAAAAACAAAGACCACCGAGCCTGCCTAAGAGTCAGCCTCTTGGAACACTCGAGATAAACCAGATTCTTGTGATCAGTCAAGACAACTAAGCGATGTTTAGCCCCCTCCAGCCAATGACGCCACTCCTCAAATGCCAACTTCATGGCTAGCAACTCCTGATTGCCGATATCATAATTGCATTCCACCAGCGAAAATGTACGGGAAAAGAAGGCACAAGGGTGCATCGCGGAACCAACAGGATCTCTCTGAGACAAGACGGCCCCCACACCAATCTTAGAAGCATCAATTTCCACCTGAAACAGAAGGGAAACATCCGGTTGGCGCAACACTGGAGCAGTGGTAAACCGTCTTTTAAGCTCCTGAAAGGCAAAAATGGGCGCAGGAGACTAATGCTCCACATCAGCACCCTTCTTAGTCAAATCGGTCGACAGCTTCACCATGCTGGAAAAATTGGCAATGAACCAACAATAAAAATTAGCAAAGCCCAAAAATTTCTGAAGACCCTTCACGGACGTGGGCTGAACGCAATCATGAATAGCCTGAACCTTAACAGGATTTATCTCAATAGAAGGAGACAAAATGAAGCCCAAAAAAGAAACCTTCTGGACAGCAAAGCAACACTTAGACCCCTTAACATGCAAAGCATTGTCACGCAGAATCCGAAAGACCAACCTGACCTGATCCACATGAGAATCCCAATCGTCAGAAATAATCAGGATATCATGCAAATATACAAGAACTTGTCAATCAACTCCCGAAATACATCATGCATAAAGGACTGAAAAACGGAAGGAGCATTAGCCAACCCAAAAGTCATCACGAGGTATTCAAAACGGCCTTCAGGCGTATTAAATGCCATTTTCCTTTCGTGTCCCTGCTTGATTCAAACCAGATTGTAGGCTTCCCTAAGGTCAATCTTAATAAACCACCATGCCCCTTAACCCTAGAAAACAAGTCAGAAATCAAAGGTAGAGGGTAATGAAACTTGACCGTGATCTTATTCAAGAAGCGATAATCAATACAGGATCTCAGGGAACCATTTTTCTTGGCAACAAAAAAGATCCCCGCCCTCAACGGCGAAGAGGAAGGGCAAATATGGCCCTTCTCCAAAGAATCCTTAATATAACTCCGCATGGCAGCATGTTCAGGCACACACAAGTTGAAAAGACGACCATAAGGAAACCTACAGCCTGGCACCAAATCAATAGCACAATCGCACGCCCGATGTGACGGACGAAAACTGGACTTGGGCTCAGAAAAAACATCCTGAAAATCAGACAGAAACTCATGCAGGTTATGCAAAACCAGAAATCGACAATCCTCCTGATGAGTTGGTGCCATGCGCATTGTCAACTGCGTCGAAAACTGAGGTTTGTTCTGCGCAAGAGGTGTAGCTTCAATGCCCCTTAAAGGAATAGGGTCCCGCAACAGCTGCATAGGGAAGCCACAATGACTAGCAAACTCAAAATCCATCAAATTTAAAGGGGCACCTGAATCCACGAATGCCATAACACAAAATGACGACAAGGAACAAATCAGAGACACAGATAATAAGAACTTAGGTTGTATAGTACTGACGGTAAAGGAACCAGCAATCCTCTGTGCCCGCTTGGGACAAACAGAGATGACATGAGAAGCATCACCACAGTAAAAACACAGCTTATTATGACGTCTAAGTCCTTGTCGGTCAGTGCAAGATAGAATCGTGTCACACTGCATCGGCTCAGGAATATGCTCTGAGGATGACAATCCCGAGCGGATCGCTCGGCACTCCCGCAGACACCAATCAATCTGAATGACCAGAGACATAGAATCATTCAAACCCGCAGGCGTAGGAAACCCCACCATAACATCCTTAACAGCGTCAGAAAGACCATTTCTGAAAAGCGCCACCAAAGAATCATCATTCCATTTAGTCAGCACAGACCCTTTCCTGAATTTCTGACAATTCAATTCTGCCGCCTCCTGACCCTGAGACAGAGCCAACAGGGTCTTCTCATCTTGATCCACGGAGTCGAGTTCATCATATATTAAACCCAAAGCCTGAAAAAAGGAGTCCACATTAAGTAAGATTGGATCCCCAGAGGTGAGAGAAAATGCCCAATCCTGCGGGTCACCCCGCATCAGGGAGATAACTATTTTAACCTGCTGAACAGACTAAATTGCAAACCCACAACTAAGAATAAGACAAAACATAAGCAGAACCTTAAGCACACAAAAGTGTGTCACAAGATATCAAAAAAACATCCACTTAGCTTGCAAAGAATTCCACAGAGCAGAAGAAACCAGAGAGATGTGAACTCCTCAAGGAACCAAAGACAACTGACAAGGATTGATCCACTTCAAACCATTATATGCTCCAAGAACCAGATTGCAAATCATCACCATCACCTGTGTGTGAAGCCCACACAGTCAGCTGCTTCACCTGCAACAACCCCCGGAGGGAGCTCCAATGAAATCACAGCATACATGCCCACTAAGTCAGGCAATTTGTCAGGCCACTGATTTCTTTCTTCCAAACGCAAGAACTTCAACATGTCTATTACTACCGTGTTTCTCCGAAAATAAGACCGTGACTTATATTTTTTAGTGCGCCAAAAGTGGCACCCTGTCTTATTTTCGGGGGGGTCTTATATTGGCAGCCCCAGCCTCCCATCCACACTGCAGCCTCCCATCACACACATCCATACACACACACACACACATACACACACATACACATACACACACACACATACACACAAATTGCTTCCTACCTTTGTCCCCCGCTGTCCGGTGCCATCCTGTGTGGTGTCCCCGGTGCTCCTCCGGCCTCCTTTGTGATGCCCTGGTCTGCGGTGTGGTGGGGTCCAGTCCGGTTCCCTGTTGATCGGTGCTGCCCCGGGCCACTTCCAGCTTTACACAGAATCCCCGCCCAGGTGAGGCCCTGCGCCAATGAGAGCGCAGGACCCGTGATGTCACATGGGCGTCACTGGGCTGTGATTGGCTCAGGACCCGTAGGAATTATGAATATGCAAATCGAGTCTGCGGAGCCTCGGTTAGGAGTGGATGCATACTTGGCCTTGGTATTCCCTTGTCATATCTCTAATCTTGCAAAAGAGCTGCATATTGACTGAAAGGGTCACTTAATATGGTTGTTATGGTGTTCTCCGCAAGGAGCCATCCCTTGGCTGGGTCCTTCCTGGAGGATTTCTGGCTAGTCCTGTGTTTGAGACTCCTAACCGAGGCTCCGCAGACTCGATTTGCATATTCATATTTCCCAGGGGGCTATGCGCCTAGGAATTCACTGTGTTGAGGGCTGTAGCCAGCTGCCCGCAGTGTTTTCTTGGACTGGTCTCCCTGAGATCAGTGAATACTTTGTGATGTTGGTCTACTAGGCATTGCTCCCACCTAGCCAGAATCCTACTCCACACTGATGAGGGGCAACACCCCGAAACAGCTGTCTGTGGATGGATACTTGGCCATGGTATTCCTTTGTCATATCTCTAATCTTGCAAAAGAGCTGGATATTGACTGAAAGGGCCACTTAGTAAGGTGGTTATGGTGTTCTCCGCAAGGAGCCATCCCTTGGCTGGGTCCTTCCCTGGAAGGATATCTGGCTAGTTCTGTCTTTGAGATTCCTAAGCGAGTCTCCGCAGACTCTATTTGCATAGTTATAATTCACAAGGGGCAATGCACCTAGGAATTCACTGTGTTGAGCGCTTTAGCCAGCTGCCCACAGTGTTTTCTTGGACTGGTCTCCCTGAGATCAGTGAATGCTCTGTGATGTTAGATTTCCAAGTATCATTTCTACTGTAGAGTATATATGTATTGGGGCATAGATTTATTGATATATTTGTCAGTTGACGTGCTGGTCCAAGGACAAACCCTTCTGTGCCTTCATTAATTTACACTTTCTCTGTTTAGAGGATTTGGCTTTTGCGTTTTTACCCAAGCATCTAAGGTAAATTGTTCCTGCATTTCCTCTTTTGAACATCACTTTGACCTCAGTTCTTTGTGTCAATATTTGGGAGGTACTGACACTTGATTAATCCCGTATCCTTAAGTAATAGATCTTTTGACTAGCAGTTGTCTGTCTCCATTTCCAATTGTGACCCGCAGTATCCTAAGTGAATCTCTTGGTTCTCACATGGTGGTGAAAGAAAAGCATTAAAATGAAGTCAATCTAGCCCCGAACCTCCCAAAGACCAGAGCCCTGGACTGTAGCCCTGATTGCCTCATTATAATTTGCTTAGACTCTTAGTATATTTCCTGATGGACAACCTAATATTTTATACATATGTACGTCGATTTATCATCCTGCTCCCCAAGTTCAAAAATATATTTCTGCACAGAGATTTCATTTTGATTAAGATTCCTTTTTCTTCATTTAAAGGAACAATTTAATGAAGATTAAACGAGACTATGCCAGGAAACAGATGTCAAGAATTAATGATATGTTCAAGGGATTGACGCTGGTGGTAGCATAATGCATCACATCTAAATCAGGGTGACATCCAGAGGTTCTGCCAGAGGATTTACTGTACATGATCCATAGCGTCTTCCTTCATGGTAATAACAATGTTTAGTTTGGTCGTCCTCGATACGTTACAGCAGCAGGTGATATTTCTAATGTACAATTATTGTGATTACTTTTTTTTTTCGCATTCTACAAAATTTCTAATTATTTCCAAAACTGATTGTATGAAATAGAAGGAAGATGACTGACACTCATCCCTTACCACTAAACATCCAGTAATTTCCCTTAATTGCTGACAATTGAGATAAGAACAAAGCTTTATTTTTAGGTCCTGTCATTTTGTCTCCAGCGTAGAAGGAAATTAACTTGATTGAAATGTGACAAAGAAGAATCGTATCATTTACTTGTCGCACTTGAACTTTGTTTTGTATATGTCATCATTTCAGACAACATACACGTACCACCGGTCTATCGATGACCCCGGTACATGGCTTTATCATCCATTTTCATTGTTATCTGCTGCTAGTTACTTGCCCAATTGTGTTGATTTGCATGGTAAAAGATTATGGGTCTTCAGGGGCATTTCTTTACTTAACTGCATATTATTATTACTATTATTATTTATTGGCCTTCAGCTCGATCTGGAGCAATGGCAACTTGATGGATGAATGCTCTGTAGGAAGATCAATCTTGCGCAAGTCTAGATAGGTCCACCAGTGTATTGTCCGCCGTTATTTTGACAGTAATAATAATAATAATATTTATTCATTTATATAGCGCTATTAATTCCATAGAACTTTACATACAAGAGTAATGCTATTGAGGCTCACAATCTAAACATCCTATCAGTATGTCTTTACAATGTGGGAGGAAACCGGAGTGCCCGGAGGAAACCCACGCAAACACGGGGAGAACATACAAACTCCTTGCAGTATCAAGCCATTGGGTTGCTGGTCTTCCTCTTCATGCGGGGAGTGTCTTTACTCATTATGCAACTATGTTTTCTGCTTTTTGCTATTGATGCATCCCAGGGCCGTGGGGTACTCAGAACTGGGCTGTGGTGTTTCTGGGGAGTCACAGGGGCTGAGACCCTGGTTCCGTGGCCCTGGGATCAGTGTACAAGGGGTACTTGGTTAGTTTAGGGAAAGTTATTTGTGACGCCACCCATGGTTTGTGGCTATGAGTGGCCACCACTGCTGCAGAACCGCTGGGGATGATGGATGGGCAGGTGGGATGTAGAGGCTTCCCCACGGGTGGAGCAGATGGATGTTAAAGGGTGCAGGATGGAGGGTGCAAAGTAACTGACAAACTCACAGTTTGTTGGTTGCTCAAGTTCTTTACTAGTGATACTGGCACAAGGACAGATGAAATCGATGGAATCCGGCAACCTGGGAGCAACTCAGGGTTCTCTTCACCTGGCAAGTTCTGGGGCCTCCCTGCTGAGCCTTTTCAGTAGGTCCCTGCAGCTGCTTAAGATTAGCTGCAGCCCTCTCTCTCTTGCTGTGTGCTGTATGACAGGCAGCTCAAGTCCTTCTCCCGCCCAACTTCTCTGGCGTCTGCTCCTGGGTTATTCAATCTGCTTTTCCTCCTTACACTTTGGTGTGGATGGGGGACTTGGAAGCCCCAACCCTCTGATATTGGCTACCAGGATGTTAGACCCTGCACAGCCTCGGACTCCGGTTTCCGTTTACTGGCGCTTACTGCATTGGGGGTGAGCTTGACACCCCTCTACTCCCCAGGCTCCGCTCTCCTTCCTCAGACCCTTGCCTATGGGTCATTCAAGCTAAGTCTAGCTTTCCTGGAATGAGCTTAGCACTGCTCCAGTCCACAGGATGTCTTCCTCAGTACTGCTCCGTACTGAACTCCGTACTGAACTCCACCCCAAACCAGAATTTATAGGGGAGCTCACCTTGAACCAGGGTTTAGGTCTCCCTCTTCAGGCCTGGAGGCAGAAAGGTGTTGTGTGCTTTCGGTTTGCCTGGTGTGGACAGCAGCCTGTAGACCACGCAAATGGCGTAAGCACCAGAGACAGCTCCTTATAAAGGAGGCTGTCCAGTCTCTGCTGCGTACGCAAACTACGTAGTATACTCCTGCAAACACAGGAGCCGGCGGCTGTCATTATAAAGTATAGAAAAAGTCGACAATAGCGGCGATACAGTTAAATATAGAATTAACCGGTCACATGCTGACCTGTGTGGACAGCATGTCTCTAGGGAGGGTGGGCACCCTCTAGAGACATGTTGCCCACATCTATTAATAACATTTAACCCTTTGTTCATCCTCAGTATTGCTATGTTCTGTCAAATGATAGTGTGTATTCATCTTTATTAATGAATTCTGACTGTCATTTTGTTAAAATGAATGTTACAGATCCCTTTCCCTGATGAAAAACTTCATAAGTTTGAAACGATCGTCAGGATTGGTTGACATGAAAATAAACGGATCTTTTTGCATTGACTCTTGTTTCCAGTGTTGTGTGAGCCTACTAATAGCCCTTATTCTGTCCTCTCAGGTCCTCACTATAGTGCTGTGTTTTCTCCTTTTTTAAAACTTCTTTAGCAGTGACCTTTTGTGGCTTACCCTCCTTGATTAGTGTGTCAATGACTGCCTTCTGGACATCTGACAAGCCAGCAGTCTTCCCCATGATTGAGCAGCCTACTGAACCAGACTAAGAGACCATTTTAAATGCTTAGTAAGCCATTAAAGGAGTTCTGTGTTAATTATTCTAATTTTCTGAGATAATGACTTTTGAGCTTTCATTCTCTGTAAGCCATAATCATCAACATTAACATAAATAAACACTTGAAGTAGATCACTCTGTGTGTAATGACTCTATGTAATATATGCGTTTCACTTTATGTATTGAATTACTGAAATAAATTAACTTTTTGTTGATATCCTAAGTTATTGAGGTGCTCCTCAAGGATACTAAAGACTCGCTTTAACTCAATCTTCAACCAGATTAAGTGCATCTCAATAAATTAGAATATCATCAAAAAGTTAATGTATTTCAGTAATTTAATATATGAAGAGAAACACATATGTTATATAAAGACATTACAAACAGAGTGATAGGATAAGATACAAAAGACATTTTCAATGAAGGGCAAACCTTTTTTTTCAGCCCAAAACATATCTATTTAAGCAAAAAATATTCCAGAGGTCCATATCCTCTATCCACTTGAAAACAAGTGATCTGTATCACTATCATGAGTCCCTGCATGATCAAGAGGTAGGCCAACATCAAAATTATCTTTTGCTGACCTTTGCCAATCAACACTTTTTTTGCAAGACATGACGGACAGCTCATTGTCTGTGGACGACAGAAATGTGTGACCATATTCTTTGATGTTCGATGGAGCTGTAACAGAGTTGTTTTTTGCAGGATGACCTGTATAAAGCTTAATACAGCGGTGAGGTGGTCAAATGAGACAAAAAATGATTTTAGAAAATTAAGTTGTGCAAATGTTGGTGAGGGATCAGGAAAGGAAGTCAAATACAGTTTCTTGTGTCAATGATTATTACAAATCGTATGCAATACTGATGATCCATGTAAGATCTGATTTTTTTTGCGTACTCACAGAATTTAATAGGTAAGTCTTATTAGAAGCCCCCTCCTTCAATCCACATGTCCAAGCCCTTGCCACCTGCTGCCGACTCCAACTCAAAAATATTTCTCGGATCCATACATTCCTTGACCAAGAAACTGCAAAAACACTCGTGCAAGCCCTCATCATCTGCTGCCTCGACTACTGCAACCTCCTACTCTCTGGCCTCTCCTTTAGCACTCTTGCACCCATCCAGTCTATCCTAAACTCTACTGCCCAAATAATCCACCTATCTTCCCGCTATTCCCGACCTCTCCTCTTTTAGATAGCCCTGCACTGGCACCCCACTGCACAGAGGCTCCAGTTCAAAACCCAAATTCTGACAATCAAAGCCATCCACAATCTGTCTCCTCATACATCTGTGACATGGTCTCCTGGTACTTACCTTCATACAAGCTGCGATACTCTCAAGGTCTCCTTCTCCTCTCATTTCTTATCTCTTCTTTCCACAACCGCATACAAGATTTTCTCCGTGCATCCCGCATACTCTGGAACTCTCTGCCCCAACACATCAGGCTCTCGCCTACCATGGAAACATTGAATAACATGGCGCTATAATAATAAATAATAATAATAATTGGAAATATGAAAATTACCAGTGCATGCTGCAACTTTGTCCTTATAAAAAACATTCATCTGAACAATCCTATTCAATAAATTTGGCCGTCTGCTGTCTGAGTGCTATCAAATTTAAAGGTTGTCTGGTCTAAAACAATAATTCTGCAGTCAATCTATGTGACTGCAGACTTATCAATCCTCCCAGCGCACGCATTGTGCACTGTAAGGATTTGCACTATCTAAACTGGGAATGGATTGCAGTTATGTTCCCAGACACTGCGGCTGGAGCCCCAGACTAATGGATGTGGCCTTCCTCCATACAACTGTATGGAGCAAAGCCGTACCGACTAGGCAGCTGCTCCCACTAGTCAGACACGCCTGCTCTATAGACTCATATTGAGCGAGGCCATGCCCACTAGTCGTGTTGTTTCCAAGAACATGCATACCGCTGTCCGTTCCCAGCTTACATAGAATGACTGCAGTATTATCATTTTAGAATCGAGAACCCCTTTAACATGGACAGCACATGTATGTATAATATGCTTGTATGAATGAGCCCTTAACAAGACTGCAAATTTTTCTCATTAGGATCAATAATTATATTTTATCTTCATGCAGTTTCAAAATAGTTAAATCAGTGGTCAAGTCTCTATTTCACTATCTGTTAAAGTAATTGGTATGATAATTGAAACCCATGGGAGAAATCTGACTGCTTTTAAGACACTTTTATCTAATGTCACCAAGCGTTGGGAAAATAGACCTGCCCTTTACAAGTCAAAGTCATGGTATAAAAGGGAAATGCCATTTAAGTTTTTTCCACTTTTGATCCTGTAACAAGAAAGAAGAAAGGGCATTGCACAGGGCATATACCTTACTATATTAAAAAGACGTTAATAAAGTGTTCCTTGCCTTTAATCACAAATTTGCTCTTTCAAATTTTGCATTCAGCGGAATTTATTTAAAAATGTACAAAATCCCTCAAACCATGTTAAATATGTATTAGTCAGGCACAGTGGAAATCATATTCATGGGGATAATAATAATGTCATGTTATCACTCAGCAGGTTATCAGGAGTTGGCTTCATACAGCTCTCCAAACTGAACTCCTCCTAATAAATCTGGTGTTTAATCTGCACTTGAACTTTGACATGTGTCTAATGCAGAGATTAGTAGACCTTGGGCATCAGACTGTAATGCTAGTGAATGTATATCATATAATCTATCTATCTATCTATCTATCTATCTATCTATCTATCTATCTATCTATCTAATATGTTTGGGACTTTTTGGGACTTTTTGTCACAGGCCAAGCAAAGTGTGACCCCTAAAATTACAGGGGGTAGGTACAGTTCACACAGCACGCAGTTTAATGGCACAGTTCAAGTTATTCACAGACCTCTCGGGTACTCTTCATACAGTCCCAATATAGCCGATACAGTCCCACGGTCCCTTCTCACGGGTTCTCCCTTGGCTAGGCCGTGTTATCTCAGCACATGGCCTCTGCTCTCTCTTTACCAGCCGCTCACCAGGTTCATGAGTATTCACTCAGAAAGAACCTCCACAGGAGAAGAACCACACCCTGTATTCCAGCCTAGCTTTTAACCCGGTGCCTGCCTCTGGGGAATCCACCAAGAACCCGGAGTGGAGTACTTCCTACACGCGGAGGGAGCACAACCTGGGAGACACATACCGGCCGTCACAGATCACCCTGCTCACTGTCTCACAGTAGATAAAAATAGCTGTGTAGCTATATGTTTATAGTAGATAAAAATAGCTTTATAGCTATAGGTTTATTTCATAATTACAGGTGACCACTAGTGATGGGCAACCAGTAAAATGCTCGGGTGCTCGATGCTCGGGTCGAGCATATCGAAATGCTCAGGTGCTCGACCCGAGCACCGAGCCCAATGTTAACCTATATAAAATAGGAAGGGGGAACAAGAGGCGCAATAGTGCCCTATCACTCAGACACTAAGAGATGAGAGGTATATTGTCAAAACCCCTCACCTATTCCAGTTGTGATGACCCACAACTGGCTTGAAGGCATATAATCAATACCGGCTGCTGCAGGACCTCCACCAACCACTCGCACGTGGGAATACTCTCAGGAAGCTGGGAAAAGGTGTGTGACAGTCCGCGCCACCGGGTACCAAAGAAATCACCTGGGATGCAGGAAGTTATTTCAAGCTTTGTCTTTATTCTCCAACATGTTTCAGCGCTCCACCTGGCGCCTTCCGCGGACTGTCACACACCTTTTCCCAGCTTCCTGACAATGTTAACCTATGGGACACTTGAGCATTTTTCTGGTGATACCCCTGGCGGTCTGCAGAAAGCCTAAAAGTGCCACAAATGTATAATACTGAAATCCAAAAAAGGGGACGATGTGTAGACGATCCGAGCTGCTGAAATGATAATGCTGACTCAAGGGTTGATGCAATGATGCTCTTTATTCCTTCTCCAACGTGTTTCGGAGCCTGCTGTGCTCCTCCCTCAGGTAATAGCAATCTAAGCAATTACGGTAGCAAACTAATTCCTGAGGAAGGAGCACAGCAGGCTCCGAAACACGTTGGAGAAGGAATAAAGAGCATCATTGCATCAACCCTTGAGTCAGCATTATCATTTCAGCAGCGTGGATCGTGTACACATCATCCCCTTTTTTGGATTTCAGTTGGATACCGTTTATACGTTGAGTGTGGATCCTGCAGCAGCTGTACACGCGAGTAACAGCAGGTTGTGGGGCACACAAGCTTACCAGGTGAGCACCCAATACTATAGCAATAGCCCAGCTATCATTGAGATAAGACCCTATTGCGCTTTGTTGTCTCCTATTATGTAGACAAATGTATAAGAACAGTGCTCAGATGACACGGGAACAGCATGGGGAAACCCCTGTAAGCATTTCTGACTCCCAGGTCACTGCTGTGGATAATGTTGTTTGAGTATTATGCCACTTTTTACGGACAATAAAACGTACAAAAACTAAACCAAAATGAATTTTCCTGGGGAAAATGTTAAGGGCTCATACTCACTTGTGAGACAGTGTTGGTGTATTTTTTTTTTTATATTACATTAAAGATTTACCAGAAAGCAATAGCATGACAGGTCAACTAGAGCGTGGAAAGTGTACTACATAGGGTGTGACCCCATATCAAAATGCAAGCAATATATGCTGCATTCACTCTGTCGGTATAGGTGCATTTATACACGAATTAAATACAAAATATTAAATAACATCCTATACTGGTATATATAGCAATTGGAATAATATGGCAAAGAAAAATTTGGCTTAGGAAGGTTTGAGAAAATTGAGATACTTAGCATTATTGAAATTGCCATATCCATAATCCGCCCAGTTGCCAACGTCGAGGTGTATCTCGTAACTGGGTCTTCCCTCACACCCTATGTAGTACACTTTCCCCGATCTAGTTGACCTGTCATGCTATTGCTTTCTGGTATCAGTTCCCAGTTTGCCTATCAACCAAGAGGTTAATTTTTCTAAAAGGCAGAGAAAGCTGATTTAGAACACCTGTCCTTGCCCATATGGCTTAAAAGTTCTGTTGTTCTCTAGTATCAGCTGCCTACAAAAAGGATTCAAACATAGGTAGAAAACATTTAGATAGGGACCCAGTCACGAAATACACCTCAACATTGGCAACTGGGCGGATTATGGATATGGCCATTTTAATAATGCTAAGCAAAATTTTCCTTTGCCATAGTATTCCAATTGCTATATATACCTGTATAGAAAGCTATTTACTATTTTGTATTTAATTTGTGTTTAAATGCACCTATGCTGACAGAGTGAATGCTGCATAAATTGCTTGTATTCTGCTGGATTGGAGTTGTGTCTCCCTTACCTGTACTCCTTGGTTTTCCACTGAACTGTGACCTCTGCACCAGCGTTTTCAGATGGGAATTTTTTTAATAAATCCGCAACATGGGCCTTTTGGTACTGCCCTATTTTGTAGTCCTCTCCACCTCGGGAATAAGAGATATACATTTCTCCTTGTAGCATTGGTCTAAAAGTGTCACCAACCAGTAATGAGTGTCACCCAAGATTTTGAGAACTCGAGGGTCACAGGAAAGGCAGCGTAACATAAACTCAGCCATGCGTGCCAGACTGGTAACAGGCAAGACTTCTGTGTCCTCACCAAGAGGACGACTGTCCATGCTCTCCTCCTCGCTGTCTTCTGGCCTGCCATGCTGAACAGACCGTAGGACAATTTTGCAGGTAGTCCTGTCTATAGCACATGAACCTAGCTCCTTTTCTTCTTCTTTCTCCTCCTCCTCCTCTTCCTCATTGTCCCACAATCCACATTGGGAAGAGATTAGGCTGGGCTGTATGTAATCACTCTGTAAGGTTCTTAGCTCCATCTCATCGTACTCCGTCTGCAATGTATCCTCTTTGATTTTGAGCAGAAAGCGTTTCAGAAGACAGAGAAGTGGGATGGTGATGATAATAATGGCGTCATCGGTGCTCACCATCTTAGTGGAGTCCTCAAAGTTTTGGAGGATAGTACATATGTCGGACATCCATGTCCACTCCTGAGGTCTTATGTGTAGAGTCTGAACCGAATACCGACGGCTGGTAGTCAACTACTGCCGTCTTCTACTCACAAATCCTGACAAACATTTGCAGTGTCGAATTCCACCACATGGGGACATCACACACCAGTCTGTGAGCTGGAAGCTGCAAACGCTGCTGAAAACCGGCAAGTGCAGCCGAAGCAGTAGGTGACTTTCTAAAATGGGCACTCAGGCGGTATATTTTGACAAGCAGATCCAGCAGCTCTGAGTAGAATTTAAGAAACTGCTCAACTACGAGGTTGAGCACATGGGACGGGCATGGGACTAGTGTGAGCTCACCTCGCCTTAGAGCCGCCACCAGGTTCCGGCGATTGTCACACTTGATCATGGCTGGCTGTAGGTTCAGATCGGCCTGCTCTTTCAGAGCTGTCCACAACTCTTCAGGATTGTGCGATTTGTCAACTACGCATATTAGCTTCAGCACAGCCTGTTGCCGCTTGGCCGAGGCAGTGCTGCAGTACTTCCATGTTCTGACTCATGTGGAAGCTGAAGAGGAGGCTGAGGAGGATGATGTGAAGAAGCTGTAGACTATGAGGGCAAACCTGATTGAGTTAGGGCCCGCAATCCATGGCGTCGGGAGGACGTGTTCCGTCTCAAGGTCCGACTGGGTCCCATATTCCACTATGTGAACTCAGTGTGCCGTCAGCAAGATGTACCATCTCTGCCCACAAGCACTTGTCCACATGTCCGTGATTAGGTTGACTTTCCCGGTAACTACGTTGTTAAAGGCACGGCTAATGTTTTGGGACACAGGGATGGCACACCGGGAGAAATTGTGGCAGCTGGGGACTGAGTAACGAGGGACGGCCGCTGCCAACAGGTTGCGTAATGCTTCTGTGGCCACCCCTGCAGTTCGGTTGCCACAGGAACACCTTGTGCAGGGAGGGATTTCCACATCAGGTAAACTTGAACATACAACACCTTCCACCCCAGACCTGAAGTAGGAGCTCCACTTGCTGCCAATGTGGCACCCCTGTGGGTAAGTGTCACAGAACCACCTGGTGCACAGAGGGATTTCCACATCAGGTAACCTTACACATGCAAACACCTTCCACCCCAGACCAGAAAGGGGAGCTCTTCTTGCTACCTTCAATCAAGGTCCCCTATAAATTCAGGCCCGTGGGAGGTGTTAGGCAGTGCAGTTCCAGGGGGGACTGTAAACAGTTCAGTACAGAGCAGTACTGAGGAAGACACCTGGTGAACTGAGTCGCACTAGGCCCGTACCAGAGGAAGCTTAGCCAGGGCAGGGCCCGAGAGTGAGGGCAGGAGGAAAGGTGAGGAACAGACTGGGGGCAGAGGAGCCTTACCGGTTCACCCCAGGAAGCAACCCGGACACCGGAGTCCGAGTCTGCAAAGTTCAGGCAACCCAGTAGAGAAACCACTGGAGACTTTAACCTTCTGAGGACACTTGTGGCACAGCACTGAAGAGAGCCAGGGACTGCAGGAGAGAAGTGGTGCCCAACAAAAGGTTTTCAATGCTTGCCAGACAAGTGAAGAGCACAGGAGAGGTCAGGCCAGGGTTTCAGACAGGTCAGGACCTAGAAACACTAACAGGGACAAGGAGGCCTCAAAGCTCACCAGATGTGGAGATCCTGAAGTGCTTCCTAACTACCCGGAGTTTACCCTGGACAGTGCCTGCTTTATCACCAGTAATAGCTACGGAAACCGATCCAGGGTATATGTGTGTCAGTTCTTCCAGCCCCTGACCCTGTCCAATTTAGGGACTATACCAGCAGAGCCACCTCCCTATGTGAAATCCCAATCCTATCACACTGTGTGTGGATCCCGCTCCACCTACGGGGAGCGTTATCATCTGGCAGCCCGTCCATCATCCCCGGCAGTCTGCAGCAGCGCCTGTATACAGCTAGATTAATCCTTAGAAGGACAGTTGTTTTTATGGCTAGATCGATATTAGAAGCCTGTACACAAGCCCCATATGCGCTGACTGGTATACAACCTCTTGTGGTACACTGAAGTGTGCTATATACCCTGCCTGCCTGTATACAGCTAGATTAGTGCTCAAAAGGACTGTTGTTTTGATGGATTTTGCATCCCAGCACCTACATGTGGCGCCCCTGCGACCAGGGCGGCCACAGGATGAACTGCAACCAGGTAAGGTAGAGACAGTTGACTGAAAAACACCCACACAGGTACACACACCGACCCTACGCCTTGGACTCTAGGTTAGGCAAGCAGTGTCTGGGGTTAAGAGTAGTGTGGGTGGAGAGTAGAGCAGCACTGAACAAGTGGGAGGAGAGACCAACAATAAATACACAGTTAGAGCAATCAGTCAAGAGAAGAAGTTGAGGTAGAATTCCCAGGAAGAGAGGTTTCCTGGAGGACGCAGAATCCTAGAGGCGATACTCCTAGGAGAGAAAGCTCGCTCCATAGCCGGAGGTGAAGGGAAAGAAGCCAAAATGCAACGACACCCGACAGTGAGAAAGAGGGAGCCTGGTGATCCCACAGCCACACCTGGGAGACTGGAGGCTAGGCCGCTACAGCCAGAGAGCTGGCTCTGTAGAGGTGACTGGAGGCACTCTAAGACCCTAATCACAGGACATACTAGTGTGGGGCAGGTACTCCATGACCTGCAGCCTACCTACCACCACGGTCTAGGAACAAAGCCATCAGACTAGGGCTGGAGACCCTGAGAGAGAGGGAATCATCACACAAAAGCCTGTGAAGGCCAGACCCAACCCGTGAGTGAGGAGACAGAGGAAAAGGCCTGAAAGGACTTGAGGGAAGCAACGCAGAGGAGCTGCCTGAGCTGCGGAAACCCAGTTACCCAGAGCAGTGCTAAAGTGTGAGAACTGCCACTTGAAAGAGCTGAAAGAACTGTAATTTGTAAACTGTTGTGAACTGCTGCTAAAGAACTCCTAAGTAAAGTACTCGGTAAGCTGATCATTGCCTGAGACTGCTTCTTTCCAGCGTCGCAGCAGAGTCCCGTCTGAAGGAGGCACAGACTGTCGTCCCTGCACACTGGCTGGAGAGGCTGCAGCAGCGAAGTAAGTGTCTTGCACAGAGCACAATTCCTCCCCAGGTGCCTCCATCACTACTACACCTGCCCTGGGGACCCTCAGCCCTACCTAAGGAGGGCTTACCATCCACACTGCCCTAAGTTGCTGTCCCCAGCAGGAATATGGCAGCGGTGGTTCTACTAACCACATACCGAGGGTGGCGTCACGACAAAATCCCCTGTAAATACTCCCTTTACTTGCCGCATCTGGAACATCCTTGACACCCCCAGAGACAGTAAGACAGTACAACCCGGTCTTGAGTACCTCGGTCCCTAGTGTGCGACATACACTACCTAAAAGACCCAAAATATGTCCCTTACTCAGCAGCACCTCTCCCTACACTAGCTGACAATGTGGAGCAGAGTGACGAGCACAGCGCCATCAGGTTGTATATAGACCTGATGATGCTGTGCGGCCAGCCAGTCACTGTAATACCACAACCAACATGGCTGTGGCATTACAGTGTGTGGCAGAGAATCCCTGCATGTTGGCTGGCACTGTTATGAGCGCTAACATGTAGGGAGGAGGATCTGAGCATGAGCCTGAGCTCTTGCCAGTACTTGGTGCTCACCGAGCATTGCGAGTACTGTGATGCTTGGGCGAGCACTGAATACCGGCGAGCATGCTCGCCCACCACTACATCCAAACCAAGATTTAACCAAAGTTTTCATTTTTGCAGGTTATCTTAACTAGAGATGAGCGACCATTTTTAGGTTTGGGTTCGGTTCAGTTTGCCAAATGCGCATATGTTCACCGATAAACAAGAGTCTCCACATTTCCAAAATATATGCCCACATACCACCAAAGTGGCATCGACCCACAATAAAATGAAATTCTACATAATATCTCTGTTAACATTTTCAAAATATTCCTAACATACACAGCACCCTACTAGGTGTTTGAAACGCCTAGCAAGAAAAGTGGTGAGTGTGAAACCACTGGCAATTCCCCTATGCTACCTCTAGGGGCATAACAACCAGGGTCACAGAGGTTGTGACTGCGACCGGGCCCACAGATACTAAGGCCCGCTGCCCACAGACCCCTGCGACCCCAGCGCCTACTTCACATGTATGTGTGTCCCTGAGGACGTACAGCTATGTCATTGCGTGGCACTTTGCCTGGCCGGTCCCCAGGCGGCTGTTTATGGCTGTCAGAGGACTTGCACTCTACCTTTAAACCCTTGCGTCCCAGCATGCAGCACCGTGATGAGGTTATCACACTATAACCTCATCACAGTCAGGACGCAGCTGCCACCTGGAGCCGTAAGAGTGAGCTCAATTTAGAAGGTGAAGAGCCTGTATCCTATCATTTCTTGTGGAGGGGGTTTGGAGCAATGTGGATGTGTGTGTGTGTTTATACAGGGGGCAGTATGTCTGTATGCATGTGTGGTTTTACAGGGGGCAGTATGTGTGTGTGTGTATGTTTGTGTGGAGGGAAGTATTTGTGTAGTTATACAGGGAACAGTATGTTTGTGTGTGAGGGTGTGGCGCCCCAATATGTAGGTGCCACAAAAGGGTACTGCACCCAGAAAAGTAGTGTAGTCACCCCACTGTAATTGGGACTCTGGTCACTAGATGGAACCCTAGAACAGCACTCACACACTAGAATAGTGGGTGGGAGGGACCTCGGGAGGGAATATAATGGCCCCTAGGGGGAACCAGTGAGCTCAGTCGGTTGGAGAGTTAGAGGAAGATGGAGTAAGAACTGGAGCAAGGAGGGTCTCCTCGGCTGAGGGGCCCAGAGAACAGATCCCAGGAACAAGAGGAAAGCAAGAGTGGGAGAACTTAAGGCCAAAGTCCACGCTTAAGGGGAATTGAGTAACTAAGAGTTTGCCCTATAGGAAGGAAACCGGGTACCGGAGCCCGCACCTGTGAGTTCCTTTACGGCTCATAGAAAATCCGTTAAACGGGGATATTACAAATACAGCCCCGACTCCCAGAGAGCCCACAAGAGGGGAATCAGTCCTGCAGTCGGATCCTGTGAAGGACAAGGAAAAGGTTCACCCGACGGGTACGAGGGAGAGGAGACTAGAACAGCAGCAGGAGGTCAGATCATCTCTATGAGATAGGGCTTCACCGCCACTGGGAGGCAAAGGAGAAAAAGGAACAAGAAAGGGGCATAAGGAGGGTTCCGTCTACAGCCAGAAATCCTAATTGCAGCATCTGAAGCATTTGCCGATACCACCAATTGAATTGCTGAACTGTATAACTTGGATGAAGTTGTCAGTAAAAGTTACCCGGTGAAGTGAAGTTCTGACTCTGCTGCATCCTTTCCATTACAACTGTTTGCTTTACAGCATCACTGCCCCTGTGGTCCAGTGCCGCCTCCGTGAACTAATCCATCTCAGCTGCAATACCACCAACCATCGGAGGACTGTGGCGGTGCTGGTGAGCTTCACCAGACTCAGCAGGTGGCGTCACGAAGACAACTTTGTAAATAATCCCCTATAAATATTCCCTTATTTAGCTGACCCCCAAGGCCACGACTTCGGATAGGCCACCTGTGACATCCCCAAAGACAGAACTGAGCCCGAGAGCTGAGTACCCGAGCCCTGGGTGCGCGTCAAGGGGGTTGTACAGGGAGCAGTATATGTGTGTATGGTTATACGGGGGGTAGTATGTCTGTGTGTTTGAGGTTATACAGGGGGCAGTATGTCTGTGTGTGGGGTGGGTTATACAGGGGACAATATGTCTGTGTGTGCGGGGGTTATACATAGGGCAGTGTCTGTGTGGGGGATTATACAGGTGGCAGTATTTCTGTGTGTGCGGGGAGGTTATACAGGGGCAGAGTCTGTGTGTGGGGGGTTATATAGGGGGCAGTATGTCTGTGTGGGGTTTGCACAGAGGGCAGTGTATGTTGGGAGGGTTATACATGGGGCAGTGTGTGTGTGTGGGAGGGTTATACATGGAGCAGTGTGTCTGTGTGGGACAGTTATACAGGGAGCAGTGTGTCTGTGAGGGGGAATTTATGGTATCTGGAGGGCTTTAGTTATGCTACTGGTTACCTCCTTCCCAATATGTTTTGCACATACACAACAAACATTTAGCATTGAACATTTTGACGTATGTGGCGCCCCTGCGGTCCGGTTGCCACTAGAAGTTGCAGCAACCGGGATCGGTAAGTCCAGTCACCCAAACTCACACCCAACACAGTCAGGTCCCAGTTCAAGGGACTCTAAGGCCAGCAGTGGGATGGCAGGAGGAGACATGTGGTGGGTGGGGAAGTTAGCACAGAAAATAGTCAGGAAAGAGGGAACAAAATAAAAAAAACACCACAGTAATTTTCTCAGTCAGTTAGGAGTTAGTCGAGGAGTTAGTTAGCCCTGGAGTCGGGAGGAAAAGAGTCCATCGACCAGTCAGAGAAACAACAGAAGCAAATGACGGAGGAGAACATGAGACTGTGAGGATATGGACCCGGCCGCCTGTACCATCATGATGCTTGTTCAGGGTCCCGGGCTACAGACCGTAGAGAGACAGAAGGAGTACTAGGGGCGCGGGTAGTGAGTAATCCACCCGTGCGCCCGAATTAGCTGGGAAGCTGAAGGATGGGCAGGAACCAGGGTACCAGCCGTGAAGTGGAAGGACACTCCATGCTCCAACCACGAATCCGGTCAGTTGCGGGGTCTTTATGCCGCGTGACCCAACTCATGGCACAGCGAAGAGAAGGCCGCCGTACTAGGGCTAGGGGACCAGGCAGGTCACCCAACAAAAGTCCGTGGCCTCTGGATCGGAGCTTTGCATGCGGAAGTGTGAGGAAGAAGGGCCCACAGAAAGGAACACAGAATGGGGTGAACTGGATGAGCCATCCCAGCTGCTCAAAGACTACAGGAGCCACCGCTGCACTGGCTTGTAAATTGAAACGCAAACGCCTGACGAGAAAATCCAAGTAAACCGGGTTGAAGCTCAGCACTGTGCCAGCAGCCAGCTCAGCTCCGCTGGCCTTCCATTCCCAAATCCCCTCCATTGACTATACGGTTGCCCTGGGGACCCACTCCTACTGTGTAGAGCTAAACCATCTCAGCTGCTACCCCCATCATCCTCAGAGGTCCCGACTGCAGCAGTGGCCACACCGGCCACCTTCTACGGGTGGCGTCACGACGTAAAATCTTTTATTTTACTTTTAGATTTTTCTTTTTATCCCTTTTTAAGCTTCTCCTTTTTACTGATCGCCCGACAAGGGGACCACGGACCGGTTCATGCCACCGTGACATTCTACAGCCCCGTTGACGTAGAGAGGGCCCGATTTTGAGTACCCCACTTTCCCCATGGTGGCGAGTCTCGTATATACTTCTGGTGGCAAGCATAATTTTACACCAAAGATTAGAGATGTTTTTCAAAGGACTCTAAAAAATGTAACTACTCTATTTGACAGGATTTAAATAGCTCATTAGCAAACTGTTAATGTTTGAGAATTTTTGGCACAGGCCAAGCAAAATGTAACCCCAGACTTACAGGGGGCCAAGGACCAGTGCTTTCTAAAGAACACCAGAAAAACAACATAGTCTATTTGATCGAATTTGAGTAGTTCACTAGCACACTGTTAATACTTGAGAATATTTGGCACAGGCCAAGCAAAATGTGACCACAAAAATTACAGGGGGCAGAAGGACCATGGCTTTTTAAAGGACACCAGATAAGGCAAATACTCTACTGCAGGGGCAGAATAAGACTAGCCAGGCCTCCAAGCAATTTAGAAGATGAGGGCCTTCTCCCAATTTGAAATATCACGTGACATGTCACGTGATCATCTTTTGATAGATCATGTGACCCGCCATGTGATTAACATAGGTGCAGAACCATGCAATAAAAAATTGAGAAAAACAGGCTCATATGTGGCATGCCACACAGTATTTTCCCCTTTTATGCAGTGCTATACATGACACTATACCTATTAGAGCAGGGTTGGGAAATTAATTTATCACAGCCCCCAGTAATACAGCAAGAGGCCGCAAGTAGCCCTCAGTATTAAATCAGGTAGCCACGCATAGCCTCAAGCACACAGGAGGCCGCACATAGCCCCCAGCACAAAGCAGGAGGCCACACATAGCCCCCACCACACTGAAGGAGACCACACACTGTCTCCAATTTCAGCAGGAGGCAGCACATAGCCTCCAGCACACAGCAAGAGGCATCCTAGAGCCCTCAGTCCCGAGCAGGAGGCCGCACATAGCCCTAGCAAACAGCAAAATTATGTACATAGACCCCAGCACACAGCAGGAGGCCGCACATAGCCCCAAGCACACTTCAAGAGGTAAGATATAGCCCTCATCAAACAGCAGAAGGCCGAACATAGCTCCTGTATGCAGGATGTGCTCACAAGCCCCCTGTATAAAAGGTACGCTCCACATAGCTACCAGTTAAGGTAGAGACTGACTGGCAACACCTGTGTGTGAAAGTGCTAGCTGGAAAAACACATCATAAAATAAGATAAACAGCTGCACACTGAACAGTAAGAGAAAACACAATCTAGCATAATGGCTATAAAAATGAATGGCAAGGCAAATATGTAAAGCTAAGACAAATGTGTATAGGGAAAAGAGACAGCGAAAACTGGCTCGGCAATACTTAAAAAAATTGAAAAACCTATGTGGCGTCCCTGCAGTCTGGTCACCACAGATCCTTAGGTTTGGTATCTCACTCCCAGGCAAGACGGGGACACAATACAGAAACGCACACGCATCTTGCACCCAACAGCCATCCTAACTCCTGGCAAGGGGATGAAGGATGGAAGAGACTCAGATTGAGCAGAACCCGTCACTGGCTGGAGGAGGGAAGAGGTTAAGAAGGAGGTGGGAGGAGAAAGTTAGTAAAGAAAATAGCACAAAGCTCTCACTGATCTCAGTGAGAGTCTTAAACAAGGCTCCACAGACTCCATTTGCAGTAAAGAAAATAGAGCAGGAAGAGGAGGAGTTAGTTAGTGAGGAGAATGTAGTTGGAGTTTGAGGAATGAGGAAGACCACCAAGAGAGACGGAGTTTTAGGGGATGCTAGTGCCAGGGGAAGGAGTGGGACCAGTGCGTAGGTTGCCACAGAACCCTGGCCAAAGGGACTCCAAATCCACAACCGCCATATGGATCATTATTGGAGGAATTGGTTGCAAGATGGGACCAGCCCCAATCTGGCAACAACAGTGCAAGTTTGAGTCAAGAAACCGGAGGCCAATGAACTTTAAGTGCAGTGGCCAACTACTGTGGACAATCTGCAGGACAATGGCTAGAACTAGTGCCAGAGAACGTGTTGACAGTCACTCGACAGGGCTTGCAGCCACCTGCTTTGGACAACATAGCACGAAGACATAGGGCAGGAGTGGCGAGTAAACCAGCACAGAAAAGAGCAACCTGGAAAGGCATATAAAATAGTGTCTCGGTGGAGTGAAGCTGAACTGCCTGGGAGCTGAATGGATTGCTGACCCAATGGACATAGTGCCCAGGCTGGGCTGGAACTATTAAGAACTGCCAGTAAAGGTAAAATAACTGCACCCTTTGTGTCCTCCTGTTATTTCCTGTGCCCTCCTTGCCGCACAATAACTACCACTGCCATCATCCCCCAAAGACTCTTACACCAAACCCAAGGGGCCTGCTCTGCCTGTGGGGAGTGTCACCATCCGGGCTTCCACTACATCTATCCCCTGGAGGCTCATCTAAGCAGCGCTGGTCACCCTGATCGGATACCACAGGTGACGTCACGTAAAGACATTATCATCCCCTCTAAATACACCCTTTATCTGTTTGGCCAGGGCGAAGACCACCAGGACTGGGACCGGAACACTTCTCCTGACTATGCCCAGCTGGTGGAGTACCCCACGCCCTTGTGGTGGTTGCATTTGGCATCACGAACAGGATTTACAGACCCCCGTTAACTGAGTCCACTGAGCCGCAAACACTGTGTTTTGAAAGACTGTGTAATGGTGACCGCCATAGTCTAATGCCATGTGCTGGCCGAGAGGAGTGTCCAGCCCTCCCATTGTGTGCTGGATCGGCCAGTAGCACCAAAGTCAGCATCCATACTCTGTTTTGACTGTAATCTACCATGATCAGTCAGTCAGCCAAACCGCTCCACCCCTGGTGTTGCCGACAGCACATGGGGTGGGAAACGCCCACAAAAGGGTGGGTGAGACATAAAAAACACTGCAGAAGGAACAGTAAAAAGAGATATGTCTATGATGGCAGATGAGAGAAGAAAACTCACCCGTGAATGAGAATATACCCACATGCCCCTGGAAGACACCGTCCCCTCTGCCACCTGTGGACCCATGCCTCGTAAGCATGGAGGTGAAGCAACTGAGCCAGGAGCTTGTCCATTTACAGGTGGCGGAAATAAGTAAGTGGCAGAGGGCCTTGAGGGAGAAGGCTGCCCAGACGTCAGAGGAGCAAACCTCTGAGTCCCGAACCCTGGGAGAAACTGACACTGAACCTGTTGCAGGTGATGCAGGTATGACCGCCGCCCCCATTGCTCCAGTCACCTTGGTGGACCCTGTGGATGCACCTCCAGCTACCAACCCCGACAGGGCTACCCCAGTCTGAGAGATAGACTGGGAGCATGGATTGGCCCTGGAGGACAGACTACCGGCCCCGCTACAACCTGCATTCTCACCCGAACCCAGAGAAAGCCCAAGCAGAGACTGTGTACTTTCGTTGGGTACAGCAGGGAGATGATATGATGGGGTTCCCAGGGGACAGCCAAGCCACCGTTAGAGACTTATTGGAAGTAATTCCCAGAGAGGAGTAATGTCGCCAACAGCAGGCCGCGGATGAAGTCTGAGAGAGGGAGGCCCAGGCTAGACAACAGGCTCAAAGTATGCCAACATAAAAGCCAAGGAGGAGTTTTGTAGTGCCCAGGCCACGGGACCGACAGAACGGAAAAGAGGTTCCATTCTAGAGTTCAATTTTTACAAAGGATGGGGCTTTATCAAAGAGTCCCACTTACTTAGTGACATTTTCATAAACTGAAGGGATATAGAAAGCCTTCTACGCAGAGGGTCCTCCGGCCTAGACCTCTACCTGGAGAATGGGTAAAGTATGAATGCTACTTTGGTCAATGGGGGTGGAAGGCAATACATTTGTGGGAAATAATGCTTGCAGCTGAGGTGCCATGTTCTGCATTGTCCAACCCGCTTGCACCATCACCTGTAACAGCCCCGGCTGCGGCGTCGCTTCCAACGACACCGCCCATACAGCAACAGCACAATTTCCTGCATCACAAGCTCCAGGCCAGCCTAACGAGGCCCCAGTGCTCCGAGAGAACCAAGGAGCAGCAAAATACCTAAGAGGCAGGGTAGTGGATATAAGATACCGTCATCAACCAAGACTGCGGATGAGGAATACTGTGGAGGAGCGAACTGGGAGGAGAACTGCAGTAATTCCTTGGAGGTGGAAGCTGCCACTTTCAAGCCTTGAATCTATGAGGAAGCAAGAGTAACTCTTTTTGTCAGCGAGTAATGTACATAGTTATTTAATTTTAGATAACCTGGCTAGGTGTTTGTTTTGTGTAACAGATCTGAATAGTGTATAGACCATGGTGTTTAATTAGCCTGGCTAAGCCTCAAAATAATGTAAAGACGTGTACATAGTTGACTCAGAATAACCGGCCAGGTACTGTGAGTTTAATACCATGGACGATGTGGTCATAGGACAGTAATGTGACCAGGATGCTCTTGTAAATAAGTTGCACTTCTTAATATGCCCTTGATTAGTTTTCAGACTAGCATAGCAGGGTGCAGCACTGGAGTCATTGCACTTTACAAAATGTTACACTTCAAAAAGACTTGTTTTGAGTAACCTCTGACCTCAAAAACAACCATTGGCGTGGCTGAAAAACCAGGTCAGACCATGGTCTTTGAGCCCTGTAGCCACGCGCAGGGACGAAGTTTATGGTGGATTGGGGCGGTTTCCACCAGGCTGCACTTATAGCCCTGTAGAATGACACACTAAACTGGTGTTGCTGCAGGAAGTGACTAGAGTTGTTGCTGTTTTTTTTTTTTTTTAAATATTTTTCTACTCTAATAGTGAAGTAACGTTCAAAAGAAATGTGCCTCCCACAAAGAGAAGATGTTATTGTTAAATTGGACAACTCACCGATTGCAGCCAAATGAAATCAAACAATGCACTTGGCAGGATGTGGTCAGACCCCATTATACACTGCAGACACAGGTGCACAGAACCACCCTTGACCTGCCACATATGGGGGAGGTGGTTTTGCTATGCACGAGAGGATCTGCACATAGGACGCCATTCACACTGATGTCAGCGTTGCAGAGTGTCTGTATGCCACCCACCGGTCCCTGCCATCAGACCAAATGGGTAACCAGACGATGCAGCCACACCACTAGATGAATGACACCCTATGGGGCCCAGCCACACCCCGCAAAAAGATAAAAAAGTGCAAAAGAAAAAACATTTTTCATAAAAATTTTCTTGGTGTGAGGTATTGGTTGATACATTGGCCAAGACACGTTAAGCTCGTAATCCTAGTCACAGATCCTAACGCTTACGAGTCCTATTGTGCATTGTTTGATTTAATTTGGCTGCAATCGGTGAGTTGTCTGAACACTGTCTTATTCTATCTGCTTCTTTATTAGTTTTTTAATATTGTTAAATTGGTGCAGCAAAAAAAAATGTTTTGCATGTTATTGTCTTTCTGCTTCTTTTACATCCTGAGGATGTGCTGTGTTTATCAGAGGGGGGTATTTGGAGCCCCTACGGTCTGCTCACCACAGAGGTATTGCACCTAATCCAGTAGTATCTCACTCCCAGGTAAGATGGGGACACAAAACAGAGACACACACCTTGCACCCTACACCCATCATAACTCCTGGCCAGTGGAAGAAGGGCGGAAGAGACTCTGATTGAAAAGACCCCATCACTGGCTGGAGGAGGGAATAGGTTAAGAAGGGGAGGAGAAAATTTGTAAAGAAAATAGAGAAGGAAGAGGAGGAGTTAGTTAGTCAGTGAGGAGTAGTTAGAGTTTGAGAAACAAAGAAGACCACTAAGAGAGATGGAGTTCTAGGGGAGGCTAGCGCCAGGGGAAGGAGTGGGACCAGTGGGTAGGTTGCCACGGAACCCTGGACAGAGGGACCCTGAATCCACAACCGTCATATTGGTCGTTGTTGAAGGAACTGCTTGCAAGAGGGGACCGGCCCCAATCTGGCAACAACAGTGCAAGTTTGAGTCAGCAAACCAGAGGCCACTGAACTTTATGTGCGGTGGCCAACTAAAGTGGACAATCCGCAGAACGGAAGTCTCACCGCTGGCTTTCCCGCCGGTTATTTCAAATGATCAGCTGATGCAGATCAGCTGTTCATTTGAAGAAGCCGCGGTGCTGTCAGGGAAAGGTTCATGTGAGTTCATGCAGCATGAACTCACATAAACTTTCCCACGCCCGGGTGCTGCACACCTCAGCTACATCTCTGGTAGAGGTTTTCTAGAGAGATGTGTTGTGTTTTTTTTTACAAAAAAATCACTAGAAATTCATGGCGGTCATGTTTAATATTGGCGTGACCCCATGAATTTCGGGCTTAGGGCCAGCTGACAACACAAAGCTGGCCCTAACCCCTTTATTACCCAGTGAGCCACCACACCAGGGCCCTGGATGTGATGGGTTCAGCACCAGAAGATGGCGCTTCTCTGAATGCACCATTTTCTGGGGTGGCTACGGATTGCAATTCGCTGCGGGGGTGGTGGGTGCCAAGAAAGCTTGGGCCTCAATATGCTTCAGATTCTAGCCCTAAGCTGCCTAGTTGTACCTGGCTGGACATGGAAATAGCGCAAAGCCCCACATAGTTTTTTTTAATTATTTCATGAAATTCATGAAACAATAAAAAAAAGGGCTTCCTTCTATTTCTGTTTACAGGCAGGTACAAATAGGCACCTAGGGGATGGAGGCAGCCCGTTCCTGCCTGCTGTACCTGGCTGGACACAAAAATACAGTGAAGCCCACGTCAAATTTTTTGGGAAAAATTCATTAAAAAAATAAATTTAGGGACTACATCTTTCTTAACCCCTCGAGGCTGTAGCGCTGTGACATTGTGAGGGGGGTTAACTCAGGTCATCCGAGCATAGCACAGGTCATGAGCTGTCTTCGGGTGACCTGAGTTAAACCCCATTACAATGCCGCTGCGCTCCGGCCTCGAGGGGTTAATAAAGATGCAGTCCCTAAATGTATTTATTTATTTTTTTATGAATTTTTCCAAAAAGGTTTGACGTGGGCTTCACCGTATTTTTGTGTCCAGCCAGGTATAGCAGGCAGAATCGGGCTGCCTCCAACCCCCAGGCGCCTATTTGTATCAAAGTTAGGAGCGGGGGGGGAGTGGCAGCTCCAGGAAGCGAGGAGGGGTATCAGGGAAGCGGGGAGCACAGCACAGAGCTGGAAAGTCGGCGATGAAGTCTTCTCACCGCCGCCGGCTTCCCCGCCCTGGTCCTTCACTCCCTGCTCTCTGGTGCTGTGCTCCCCGCCCGTTCCTAACTCAGGATCAGGATGGGAGGCGGCGAGGGAGCAGAGGATCGGGATTGGAGGCTGCGGGGGACAGAGGATCATGCTGAATGATTGTTTAAAAGCCGGCTTTTTACCGCCAGCTTTTAAACAATCATGCCCCCATTTCAGCCTTTTCCTCTGCCCCCAGACAACTTTATAGGGTCCTTTTGGTGAATGAACTGTTATCGAACATGACCTCGAACTGCCGAATTTGAAGCTAATTGTTCGCATTCGTCGAATAACTCGAACACCGCCCAAAACAGCTTGAATTTGGGGAGCGGTTCCTGATCTGGTTTTAAGCTTTTTAACAGCTCAAGGCTGGATCAGGATCTCAAAAGTTTACCGCATATGTGACCCTAGCCTAAGTCCTACCATAGGAGATGAAGTAGCTCCAAGGGATCCTGTGATTCAGGGACTTCAAGTAGGAGCTTTCATGAACAGATTGAAAACACTCCAATGTTGTGTCCTTTCCATTTACAACCTATGCCAGAACCTGAAGCTGCTCTAAAACGTTTTGAGATAGAATTTAACCAGAGTAAAGAAAGGCCACACTTTATACATACAGTATATACAGAACATACTGTAATACAGGATATAGTGTGGACCTGTATATACAGTATGGTGCAGTGTATGAGCTACAAGACAGACAAACAGATAGACACACATAGATTATACACTCCTGCCATGGACACATCCGACACTGAACACAAGAGATTCAAATTTAGCTACTCTTGGTGGGGATTGGAGGATCCTCTTCACCTCACGATAACTTTCTTCTTCTGGTGAGATTCTGCTTGCACTGTGCATGGCATTTTTTGGCACCTGCGCAGTACAAACTTAAGAGTGCTGGTCCCCTCTGCTGCGGCTATACTTTTACATAGCTGAGTCTATTACTGGAGCCTTGGTAACCGGAGCCATGGGCACTACTCATAGCCGCAGCTATGTGAAACAACAGTCTCATTCAGCAGTAAGGGCAGGGGACATTGACTTGCAAGCAGCACAGATGGTGTCCCCGACAGGGGGTGGGCCCCCTCAGTTGCCCATGGCCCCTACACTTGCCCAGGTGCACCGGGTGCTGACGTCAGCCCTAATGAAAGTGTTACCATTAGTTTTTTTGCCAACTACATAAACTTATATCGAATGCAGGGCACCGCTGCTGCTGCTGCCTGACTGCAGAGCCCCTGAGAACTTTGACCCCCCTGCTTCTCTCTATCGTGTAGTGGGTTTTAGTTGGTTCCCCTTTTCTCCCTGCATCCTATCCTTTGGTTCTCCTCAGGCCCGCTTCCGGGCCTTATAAGCCAGCCTGTCAGCCATATTCGTTCTCTTACCAACACTGCTCACAGGGTGATAGTTTACGCTCGGGGAAGGTTCTAGTCAACCCTAAAATGCTGCTGCCCATTTCAGATAACATTACTGTCACGCAGCCTGTGCCGCCAGCCCCGCGTCCTGACCTGCACAAGGACATCTTTTATTGTGGGGTGCCCCCGTTAGGGACACATTTAAGCCAAGAAACTATGGAAAAAATTTGGGCCAACTATTACGTAGATATCTGGTCCCTGGTGTTGACAGAGCAGAATACTGTTGACAGGGAAAGGCGACCGGTGGACCGGTCATTCGACCACATGCCAAAAGTTGCCAAAACTATCAACAATTGGATGCAGGCATTTTTGTTTTGGGGTGCGTTATGGGTCAAAAACACCCTGAGCGTTGCTCAGAGTTCTTTACTTATTTTAATTTAATATACAACTCATACAAAACCCATGGGGGCTCCGCCTGGTGGAAATATGATGAGGATTTCCGTCGTCGTTTGGCTTTCCGTCCACAACTGGGATGGGATGTCAAGGCCACTGAGGCTTGGCTAAGGCCCACTCCTTTCATGGTCCATCCACCTACCCCTCGAATCACCCTTCAGGCCCCACGTACGTCAGAAGACCAGGATGCTGTTGGCTATTCAACGAAGGTCACTGCAGGTTCCAGGCCTTGTGCAAATACAGACACGAGTGCTCATCATGCGGAGGGCAGGATCCAGTCCCTAGATGCAACAAGCTTCGTGGCAAATCCCAAGGAAAACCCACTGCGGTGGTTACCAAAGACCTCGGTGAGTGTTTCAAGGATGGAGCCATGGTGAAAACACTACCCCAATAAGACTGCTGCAGTCACCCGAAGATAAGGCTTCTCTTCGAGTTTTTTCATACCGTTCCTTCCATCCCCAAAATCCTTTTTCGCACCAAACCTCAAGTCAGCCCGAGAATTTCCGCAGGTCTTAGCAAACTACAAAAGGAGGTTTCGTTAGGCCGCATGGCAGGGCCTTTTCAGACGCCACCTTTTACAAACCTTCATGTATCGCCCTTGGAGGTGGTCCCAAAAAAGGAAAAAGTTGATTACCACCTCATTCACCACCTATCCTTCCTGCCAGGGACATCAGTTAATGATGGCATCCAGCGGAGGACGTTGCAGTGTCTTATGCTTCCTTCGATACAGCTATTGCACTAGTCCACAAAGCCGGGCTGGGTGCTCTCATGGCAAAATAGGACATAGCCTTGGCCTTCCGTCTGCTACCCGTTCACCCAGAATGTCACCATTTACTGGGTTGTGCTTTGGACGGCTGTGGTCAATTGCTAACAGTTTTCTCTTCCTAGATACAGCAAGACCAACTGTATGGATAGTGGGTCACTCCCACGTTTTTTGGGCAGCGCGTCGTACTGAAGTACGTCCGGGCTGAAGAGCACTCGGCTTCCATGGAATACAAATAGAATGGAGAGGCATATATGGGCTCACTTGGGCTCAGGTTTTGCCAGAAGCAATTAATATCGCAAAAAATGCTAGCGGCCTGGTAGTTTTACTGATTCATGTGGGGGGAAATGACCTAGCACACTTAAGGAGGGTGGAACTGTTAGCCATCATGCAGACTGACCTAGTGATGCATAGACAGGATGCATAGTTTCTTCAGCAAGTTGGTCATAGTCTAGTCGGAGATAGTGCCCAGAATAGTTTGGAGAGAAGCCAGGGATTTCTCTGCCTTAGAGAGATCACAAAGAAAGATCAACCATAGCTTAGCTCGCTTCATAGCAAGAAAAGGGGGGATTGTAGTCTGGCACTTATAATTAGAGTCAGAGTTGAAGCGGATGACATTAGAAGATGGTTTTAACCTGAATGATATTAGGTTGGACATCTTCCTTTCCGGATTGCAGGACGGGGTAGACAAGGCCCTTAGTTCGTTAGGTGGGGGTCTCAGCTCGGTGTTTGGTCCTCGTTGCTCCTTGGCTGGTGGAAGAGAGCCCCGGTGAGGTCCAACACGCCTCGGGTGGCCGAGGGCATAGGGCCTCTTCCCCTCAGATTACAAGGCGGATTTGTGCCTACAGTTGAGCTGCGGCCATAACTATGCAACCCCCTGTTTACATATACTTGAGCGGTGTTACGTTGATGCCCTCAATAAAAGTAAGAAAAGAATAATATTGGTGTCTTTATTTCTTATTGCGCGATGGGGAAAACCGGTGGGTGGGTCTCGGCAGTAATTACCTGTACGGCACATAACATCACCTATGTGTACATTATACAGTAGGTTAAAGAGGGTTATCAGGTTTGAGTTAGGAGAGAGAAGAAAGTCATTTAATGCAGTCATTTTCAGAAGACCGTTTCCAGGCTGCAGTCTCTGGACTTTGACTGGTCTGAGATCTGAGTTCTTGCTGAACTCTTGTGTATTACTGCAGAGACTCAGCTTTCTATCAGCACGCTGCAGGCACTAAAGCCTTTAAAGAATCCACTGTTTGTTTGTCTTGCAGGCTTAGCTGACCACAAGTACAGGCAGTAAATATAAGAGATGGTGCCGAATATTTATTTTATCAGTTTATAGCACAGGGGATGAGTGGGATGCTGTTTAAAAATGTATGGCGTGTTTTATGTCCCACAGCACGGTGTATATGGCAATGCTGCACAAAGCTTCAAACATCCATAAAGTTGCTTTAAAGCAATGAACTAAATAATAAATACTGTGACATAAAAGTAGCATAGTCCAGCCAATTTTATTTGTAGAATATGTTGTGGCTAGAAATGAACGAAGTTCCTGATATTCCAATAGCACAAAATTTGATTCAGTCTGAATCAATTTGGTACAAATCTAAACTACCCTGGTGACCATGGTCGAAAAAGCAAATAACCTTTAAATTTATTATTATTAATATTTATTTATAGAGCACCATTGATTTGGGTTACATACAAACAAGTTAAAAATACAATGAACAAACTGACAGTGACAGACAGATACAGAGGAGAGAGAGGACCCTGCCCTTGCGGGCTTACATTCTACAGGGCAATGGGGAGAGAGACAGTAGGTTGGGTCTGCTCTGTTGGTGGTGGAGCCCCTGGTGGTGTGCGGTTTGAAAGACAAGGCAGAGTCAAGGGCTACTCCGAGGCAGCATACTCCAGGTACAGGGCAAAGTGTTATGTCATTTATTGTGATAGATATGGTCTGGTAAGGAAGGTGTGTGAGATGGGTGAAAGATGATGAGTTCGGTTTTGTCTATATTGAGTTTTAGGAAGCGAGAGGAGAAGAAGAAGGATATGGCTGATAGACACTCTGGGATTCTGGACAGGAGAGAACTGACCTCAGGGCCAGAGAGGTAGACCTGAGTGTCATCAGAATACAGGTGGTACTGGAAGCCATGGGACTTTATGAGTTTTCCCACATCAAGGGGACAGAGCCTTGAGGGACCCCAACAGAGAGGTGAAGGGGGAGGAGGTCGTGTGGGAATGGGAGACACTAAATGGAAAGGTAGGAAGAGATCCAGGAGAGGGCAAGGTTAGTGAGACCAATGGAAGAAAGGATCTGTAATAGGAGGCAGTGGTCGACTGTGTCGAATACGGAGGACAGGTCAAGATGGAGGAGGACGGAGAACTGTCTGTTAGCTTTGGCCATGAGTAAGTCGTTAGTAATTTTGGTCAGGGCAGTTTCAGTGGTGTGGGCAGAAGCCAGATTGAAGGTCTTCAAAGAGAGAGTTGGATGGGAGGTGGATGAGAGTACAGCGTGGACATGCTTTTCAAGAAGTTTGGAAGCGAACGGGAGCAGGGATATGGGCCGGTAGTTGGATGTAGAAGTGGGGCCAAGGGATGGCTTCTTTAAGATAGGTGTAATTGTTGCATGTTGGAAAGCAGAAGGAAAGGTACCAGAAGTTAGTGATAGGTTTAAGAGGTTGTTTTATGGCTGGGATAAGTGTTGTGGTGAGGTTGGGGAGGAAGTGGGATGGGATGGGGTCCAGTGCACGAGTGGTGAGGTGCGATCTGGAGAAGAGGTGAGCAGGTTCTCCTTCAGTGAACCTAAAACCTGTTTTGGGCTGTAATTGGAGTTCTTGTAACCACTTAATATCCCTAGACGCGCCAAGCATACCTCATAAAACAACTTTAATGTGTCCTGCGCTGCATGTAGTTCTTAAGGGTCAGATAGGTTGCGGCACACTTCAGTTAGAGCCACCACAATTCCTGGAAAACCCGCCCCACTGCCTGGAAAACACCACCCCCCCTGAGTGTATGTGAATGACATACAACGTCATTCACAACTCTGGTACCTGCGCAGTGGCACGAGCCACTATGCTCTATTGAAGCCCTATAGTGCCCGGAGCCTCGCAAGATTTCATTGCGTAGGTGCAAGACTTCACAAATGATGCGAAACTTTGGGCACTGTGATGTTATATGTCATTCACAAACATACACAGGAAGGATGGTGTTTTTAATAGAGCGGAGCAGGTTTTCCAGGCAGCGGGGCAGCTCAGACTGAAGTGTGCCACACCCCATCAGACCCTTAATATCTTATTTTATACCGCGCGGGACACATTAAAATTTGATTCATGAGGTATGCTGGGCACGTTTGGGGATATAAAGGGGTTACAGGAACCCCAATTACAGTATGTTAACGGCAGTGGTCACAGTTCATAATGCCCAAAACAGGGGACAAGTTCACTTTAAACTTACCTTCTTGAGTGTCATTCTTTACTTCTTAATATCTCCATTCCAGTGCTGAACTCAATCTGAGGTTTGTGACCTACACCGACAAGATTGACTGAGCGACATTCTTTAACATTGAAACTGCACCAAGAAGGTGCACCAAGAAGGAAATGTCGTGTACTTGTCACAGTCTAGATAGACAAATTAATAATATGCATATGATGAAAGAGTGGAAGAATCACTTTCAAAACATCTCGATAATAATATAATAATATTTATTCATTAATATAGCGCTATTAATTCCATAGCACTTTACGTAAGATTTATTCAGTATCTCGTATAAGTGTCCCATGCAAAAATACAAACACTTACACACCTATGAAGGTTATCACCAAGGGTATTAATGGTTGTCTGAGGAGTCGTTTGCTACATTGAATGCACAAATCATCAAGATCCACTGCCGGCAGCTATCTTTGCAATTGCCCATCAATGATGTACTAGATATACTCAATGGGAGACAAGTCTGAAGATGCTGTAGTAGCTCATTGAGGTCATGCAGGATGCTTATAGTAGTAAGAGTAAAATGTGGACTGTTGAAAAATGGCTATAAGGATGGCAATATGTCCCTTGTATCCGACTACAAATGGTTTGTCTGTTGTCTGTTACCATGGTGATACATTTTTCTGCAAATGAGTTAATAGAATTCAATAGGTGATCTGTCATTAGGATTGTGCAATTTCCTTTAAATATGAAATAAGGGTTCAAAATGCAATGCAAAATAGAAAATATTATCATACCAAAAATTGACATCTGTATTACTCAGGATAATTGCTGTTTATCAATTTTTTTTCCAATAACTTTATTTATATATTTTTATAACCAAGAACTCTAAGGGTACCGTCACACCTGGACATATCGCCGGCGATTTCACAGGCGACGCTGAGGCGTGGCCTGTCTCCGGCGACATCGCCAATGCGTGGCCCAATGTAGATGGGCGAGGGCGACACATCTGAGTGGTTACCTGGTTTCACATCAGAGCTCTGAAACCAGGCGATTCTTGGGCGATGTGTGCTGATCGCCCTGTGTAACATGTCAAGGGCAACAGCACACATTGCCTATACCATTCCGGTAGGCGTTTCAGGGCATATTTACTAGCTCTGGGGGGCTGCGTGGATTGGTGGAAGCTCTAGCGTTATGATTGGTAGTCTTGTTCCTCGGCGTCCTATTTGATGATGTGTACGTCCCACAATAAAGTCGTCTTCCTTTCCATGGTGCTGAAAGGTGTATTAGGCCCCTATGTCATCTGTGTTTTACGCTGATTGCGGCAGTTGCGGTAATGAAAACCGCAACTGCTGCGATTACCGCAATACGACCGCACTTGCGGTTCACTTGCGGCAAGCCCCATACAATGTCTATGGGGCTTGCGGCAGGTGCAGCTGGGAAAAAAGCGCAGCATGCCGCAAGTGCTGAAACCGCACTTGCCGCACCTGCCACAAGACCCATAGACATTGTATGGGGCTTGCCGCAAGTGAACCGCAAGTACGGCCGTATTGCGGTAATCGCGGCAGTTGCAGGTTTTTTTACTGCAACTGCCACAATCAGCGTAAAATGAAGATGACAAAGGGGCCATACCCAGGAGCGTACATGTTATTAAAAAGCAGCTCATTGATGCGCCAGTTTGTGCTACAAAGTGCAGAGATGTGTCATTGCCAAATGTCTCTTTTTACACCAACACAATTGACAGTACATGTCAATTCTGCATCAGACACCAAAGCCAATCACACGTCTTCGAGGCGTCCCCAAACATAATGTTAACGCCTACCTCCGAGACGCGGGACAAAACAACGCCCACGTCGCTAATGTGGTTGCTCTGTCTGACGTCCAAGCGGCCACCAGCGACATGATCGACCTTGGGCGACGCTCAGGCAATTTCTGGTCAGGTCGTCGCCTGAGCGTCGCCTGAGTTGTTTCCCCGTGTAAATAGGCGATGGCGACCTTGGGCGACACGTAAAAACGTGCACGTGCGTCGCCTGTGGAATCGCCGGTGATATGTCCAGGTGTGACAGTACCCTAATGGTACATTTACACGCGGCCACAGGAAGGTAGGAACAGGCAGGCATCGGACACAATTGTGCCTGTTGCCTTGAAAAGACCACGATGTGGCTGCGTGTAATTCAGGATTTTCCTTCCTTCAGGGAAGACACAGGAAAGAAAGTCCTGAATTACACGCCACCACATCGTGGTCTTTTCAAGGCACCAGGCACAATTGTGTCCGATGCCTGCCTGTTCCTACCTTCCTGTGGCCGCGTGTAAATGTACCATAAGAGCCTCTGCACACAGGTGGCTTTAATGCTTTCTACATTTCAGGCATAGACTCGTCTGATAAGGGTAATATCATACTACACAAGGAATTCAGCTACAGTATGGCGATGGATGGGAAATATTAGCTTTTTACTTTAATTTCAGTTTGTAAATAAAATGACATAAAAGAGTTTACAGTTCGCTGTGTGATTGGCAGGGAAAATCCTGAAGACGCCGCACAATTACCGCTCTGAGACATCTTTCCTGAGCTCTCAAGACACAAGAACATTTATGTAATTACTCGACAATCAATCTGAAAAAAGTAATACAAAAATGTTGACCTTTTCAAAGTGAACGTCAACATCAATTTTTGCTCTTCATTTAATGCACAACACCTCTGTGGATGCTAAACCCACAAACCTGTCAAGAAACAAGGGTAAAACAATGTGCAATATGAGTTACATTATATAATAACATTAGTGTAAACCTCACGGTGGGTTTATGGAGCGGGACATCACTGTCAAACCCATGAACAACAGACAGCAATTCTAAAATAATGAATTCATGGAAGACCTGCAAGGAATTGTGATGGGTTGATCGCCACCGATAGGACAAGAGGAGCTGGCCCTCCTGTGAATGACAGAAGCTGTCAGTGACAGCCACTTGCATTTTCTGAGTAGTTCTACCTGGGGGGTAAAATGATGGTTGCGATTGTGACTGAAGCCCTGCCCGCTAAGCCTGGAAAATAATGGCTAATTGCAGGTGTGAAGGGTTTTCAACTGCCTCGGACTGCAGTGATTTTACCATACATATGTTCTCACTTGCTTATTAATACATCTTTTGTAGTGATCCATTTGGGATACAAAAGAACCATCCCTCTTTAGTGATCAGAGGCAAATGATCCAAAACACCAAAAAGAGCCAGACTGTCCATCTCTAGTTTGGAAGCAAACACGTTCTGCTCAACAGAAACATAATATACACTGGCAATCAAAATAAGAGAATACACACTTTCCTTAATGCTAAGGTCATTGTGTAGTCCTACAAGAAAATATCCTAACATATACAATATCCTAAAATGAGTAAAATAGCAGTATTTTAGCCTATTTCATAAATTGAATATATTCTAAAGCACAGAATACAATTATAAATGAGATAATTAAAGAAAATCAATGGTCAAAATTAGAGAATATTTCTAGATACCTGCAAGGTATTGGTGTTAATCTAATACATGGTGATAACTTCCTTAATTATCCGACAAACCTTATTTAACTGGCAGCCTAACTTTTCAGTTTGCACTCACTTTGCAAAAATGATGTTCTGTGCCAAACTGACTGAAATCCTTGGCCATATGAAGGCCAAAGGGGTCACCCTATGAGCCGTAGCAACATACGTTGGTCATTCCAAGTGTGTGATTTCTACAATAGAATATTGCATCTTTACAATATCACAAACTTTTTCAAGTCCCCCAAGAAGCCTGGTCACACTCAAAAGACAAATGCAAGAGAGGACAGGATAATGTGGAGAATCTCTATAGGTAATCGTTTCAATACTGCAACTGTCAGTTCAGCACTGAACAGGGTAAGAATCTGTCTTGTCATACAGTGTCACGATGTTTCAAGAGCATTTGGACTGAAAGCCCACTCTGCAGTGACCAAACCTATCATTAGCAGAAAAAATCAAAAGGTTAAAATCACCTTTGGCGATGAGCATGTTGTGTGGACAGAGGAGAAGCGGTCCACAGTTCATTTTACTGATGAAAGCAAGTTTATTTTATTAGAGTCTGATGGGAAACATTATGTTTGTTGACAAACTGGGGAAAAACTGAACCCAAAGTGTGTAAAAAAGTGAGTGAAAGGTGGTGGAGGAAGTGTCATGGTTTGGGGAATGTTTTCTGCTACAGGGGTTGGACCTATCATGCACCTACATGGCAGAATGAATGCAAGTGTGTATTGGTACCTTCTTCAACAACACATAGTTCCTTACTTGCGTTCAGCACTCAATGCCCCCATCACACAGCAAAATGAGTAAAGCAGTTCCTTGAAACAAAATTGATTGAAACAATGAAATGGCCGCCCAGAGTACTGTTTTCCACCCAATAGAAAACTCTGGCAAATCCTTGGTGACAAAGTTATGGCCAAGAAGAAACCTACAACAGTCACAGAACTGTGGAAGAGACTGGAAGAAGAAGGGACCAAAATCCCCCCAGAGCAGTGTGAGAGACTAGTGATGTCCTGTGGCCGCAGATGTGCTGAAGTTATTCACAGCAAAGGCCTGTACACAGCAAAGGCCTGTACACTTCCTACTGATTGGTGACTGTTATAACCTTCACAACATTTAGTGTTAATCTTTCTCTGTCTACAGCCATTGCTGTTCTCTAATTATGATCATCACGAGTTGTGTAAAATAAAGGTTTTAAGTTGATAACTTTGGTTATTTTGGAGAAACCTGTTCTAGTGGTGTGGTGCACCCCTTACTCAAGAACCACCAAATGTTGATCATTGTAGATTACATTCTGGCTGAATAAATCAAGTGATCATACATTGTTCTCTAACTTTGATCTCCAGTGTATACCCTTTTAAGATTGGTCGACAAATGGATGATTCTTGCACAAAGGCCCTTTGCACTTCTGGGCTGTCCCTTTATTACCCAAATGAGTAGGTTGTAATAAAGTTCACCGGACATCTCAATAATCTACATTTATAATTTAGTTTTTGAGTTTACGAAAATGATTCTTAGTTTGCAAATTCTAACTAAATCAATACAGAATATTATTTTTTCAAATGAAGATCGATCTCCCCGGATTTGTAGTCAGTCTAAATTCATATTTATCTATGATATCTGAGCTCTCCATTGGCCCATAAGACACCAGAGTATCAGGCACAGAGATTAGAATTACACTTTGAGATACGGCTGCATTATTTTTTCATGGATTGATCATATTGCTTAAAAAAGATCAAAAATATCTATATTTATCATTTCTATAATACAAATTCTGATATTTAGTAAAATGCTTCGATAAACTCTTCATCTTACGATATTCTTAGAAAGAAATATTCTTTTTTTTTACAGGAAACCCATTAATCTTATATAGGACATTCTTGAGCAATATTGTTTAATAAAAAGTCGTATTTGATCTCAATGGATATGGCTATCTTTAGAAATGTTTTTTTACTTAAAGGGCATCAGTCAGCAAGTTTTTGCTACCTTATCTGACAGCAACATAATTTAGAATGTAGATTCAGGGACACAGCAGAGATGAGATTGCTTTCAATAAGAGATTGTGCATTAACTGAGAGTTGTCAATCACATCAGAGAGCGTGTCAGACTGCCTTGTGCGTGGGTTTCTAGTCCTGTGATGGTAATCACAGGGTAATAAATCTTTTAGTTTACCTAAACAATAGCACAGAGCCTGAGAAGAGAAGCACAATTGCTTTTTTTTTTAAACTATTACAGCATGCTGTCCTTAGCTTACATAGCAAAATCCTGCTAACAGATTACGTTTAAATGCATGTAAGATACAGTTGTGGCCAAAAGTATTGACACCCCTGCAATTCTGTCAGATAATACTCAGTTTCTTCCTGAAATTGATTGCAATCACAAATTCTTTGGTATTATTATCTTCATTTAATTTGTCTTCAATGAGAAAACACAAAAACGATTGAAGCAAAAAGCAAAACATTGATCATTTCACACAAAAACTCCAAAAATGGGCCAAACAAAAGTATTGGCACCCTCAGCCTAATACTTGGTTACACAACCTTTAGCCAAAATAACTGCGATCAACCGCTTCCGGTAACCATCAATTATTATTATTATTATTTATTTATATAGCGCCATTATATTCCATGGCGCTTCACATGCTAAAAGGGCAGACTAGGACAAGTAACATAGTAACAATACAAGTAACAATAAATGTTGACAATTCGGTTGTACAGATACAAGAGGGGAGAAATCCTGTCCGTAAAGGCTCACAGTCTACGAGGGGCGGGTGGGGATACAGTGGGAGGGGGAAATTCCAGTCGTGAGGCGGTGTGGTGGACTGGCTCTTATTGCAGGTAGTAGGCTTGGCGGAAGAGGTGGGTCTTCAGGCTTCTTTTGAAGGTTCCCAGGGTAGGAGAATGTCTGATGTGTTGGGGCAGAGAGTTCCAGAGTATAGGTGAAGCACGGGAGAAATCCTGTATGTGGTTGTGCGAAGAGGAGATGAGGGGGGAGTAGAGGAGAAGCTCTTGGGAGGATCGCAGGTTGCGTGAGGGTAGGTATTGGGAGACCATGTCAGAGATGTATGGAGGGGACAGGTTGTGAATGGCTTTGTATGTCATGGTTGATGTTTTAAATCGGGATCTCTGGAAAGTAGGGAGCCAGTGAAGGGCTTGGCAGAGGGGGGAAACAGGGGAGTAGCGGGGAGACAGTTGGATTAGGCGGGCAGCGGAGTTCAAGATAGATTGGAGAGGTGCAAGGGAGGTATTGGGGAGGCCGGTGAGCAGGAGGTTGCAGTAATCGAGGCGGGAGATGATGAGAGCGTGAATAAGGGTTTTAGCAGTGTCGTGGTCAAGGAAAGTGCAAATCCTATGGATGTTTTTAAGCTGGAGTCGGCAGGAGGTGGCAAGAGCCTGGATGTGGGGCTTGAAGGAGAGGGAAGAGTCAAGAATAACCCCGAGGCACTTGGCATGGGGGACTGGAGAGAGAGAGCAGTCGTTGACGACGATGGATAGGTCAGGTAGTGAGGGGGAGCGTCTTGGGAGGAAGACTATGAACTCGGTTTTGTCCATGTTCAGCTTAAGGAAGCGAGCAGAGAAGAAGGATGAGATGGCGGACAGGCAGTGTGGAATTTTGGATAGAAGGGAGGTGATGTCAGGACCAGACAGGTAGATTTGGGTGTCGTCGGCGTAGAGGTGATATTGGAGGCCATGGGACTCAATGTGTTGCCCTAGGCCGAGAGTGTAGATTGAGAACAGTAATGGTCCAAGAACCGAGCCCTGGGGGACCCCGACAGATAGGGAGTAGGGCGAGGAGGATGTGTGGGAGTGGGTGACGCTGAAGATGCGGTCCGTTAAGTATGAGGAGATCCAAGAGAGGGCAAGGTCCGTGATGCCAAGAGATTCCAGGATCTGTAGTAGAAGGGAGTAGTCAACAGTGTCGAAGGCGGCGGACAGGTCGAGGAGGAGGAGAACAGAGTAGTGGCGCTTGCTTTTGGCAGTCAGTAGGTCATTTGTGACTTTGGTCAGGGCTGTTCCAGTGGAGTGGAGGGGTCGGAAGCCAGATTGCAGGCGGTCAAAGAGGAAGCAGTAGGAGAGGTGAGAGGACAGCTCAGAGTGGACATGCTGTTCAAGTAGTTTAGAGGCGAAAGGGAGGAGAGATATAGGACGGTAGTTGGAGACAGTTGTGGGATTGAGGGAGGGTTTTTTGAGGATGGGTGTGATCAAGGCATGTTTGAAGGCTGAGGGGAAGGTGCCATTGGTAAGTGATAGGTTGAAAAGATGAGTTAGGGCTGGGATGATAACGGAGGTGAGGTTGGGAATGAGGTGGGATGGGAGCGGGTGGTGGGTGCTGGTGGTGAGGTGTGATTTTGACAGGAGGGAGGAGAGCTGGTCTTCAGTTATGGGGGGAAGCAGTTGATGGAAGTAGAGGGCAATATAGGTGAGAGGGGAGGCTGTGGGGGACAGTGGATCAAAGCTGACTCTGATTCTGTCAATCTTTTCTTTGAAGAAGGAGGCAAAGTCTTCTGCATAGATAAGGGGAGAGGGAGGGGGAGAGGGAGGGGGAGCAGGCGGGCGGAGTAAGGAATTGAAGGTTTTGAAAAGTTGCTTGGGATTGTTGGACAGGGAGGTTATTAGGGATAAGAAGAAGGTTTGTTTGGCGGTGGCAAGTGCAGTCTTGAAGGCGATGAGGGACTGTTTGAACAGCGCAAAATGCTCAGTGGAACGTGATTTTTTCCATCGCCTCTCGGCGACCCTGGATGCCCGTCTCAGGTCTTTAGTGAGGGTGGTGTGCCAGGGTTGCCTATTAGTGCGTGGAGCGTGATATGTGAGGGGGGCTGCTAGGTCGAGGGCCTTGGTTAATGTGGTGCTGTAGAGGGTGGTGGCAGTGTCTGTGTCACGTATAGATGTTATGTTGGCGAGAGGGAGGAGGGATTCTGAGAGTGAGTGTAGATCAATGTGTTTTAGGTTTCTGCAGGGATGATCAAGTTTGCGGAGAGGAGGTGATGTAGTAGGGGAGGTGAGGGAGGAGAAGGTCAGCAGATTGTGGTCAGACAGGGAGAGGGTTGAGTTTGTGAGATAAGTAAGGGTGCAAAGACGGGTAAAGATGAGATCCAGCGTGTGGCAATATTTGTGGGTGGCAGAGGAGGACCATTGGGAGAGCCCGAAGGAGGAGGTCAGGGAAAGAAGTTGAGAGGCGGTTTGGTGGGCAGTGTCAATGGGGATATTGAAATCGCCCATAATGATGGTGGGGATGTCAGTAGAGAGGAAATGAAGTAGCCAGGTGGTAAAGTGGTCGAGGAAAGTGGGGATGGATCCAGGGGGGCGGTAGATGACGGCTAGTTGGAGGTTACAGGGGGAGAAGATGAGGACAGAGTGGGCTTCGAAAGATGAGAGAGTAGCAGAGGGGGGTAATGGAATAGGGGCGAAGGAGCAGGTGTCGGATAGGAGTATGCCGACACCTCCGCCATGTTTGTCAGAGGGGCGGGATTTGTGGGAAAGATTGAATCCGCCGTAGGATAGTGCAGCAGGGGAGGCCGTGTCGGAGGGGGTGAGCCAGGTCTCTGTGATGCCAAGGAATGAGAGTTTATTAGAAATAAACAGTTCATGGATGTCTGTGAGCTTATTACAGACTGAGCGGGCGTTTCAGGCAGGAAGATTAGATGAGCAGGGGCTGGGGGGATGGGTCTAAGGTTGGTCAGGTTGCGAGGGTGGGTGATGGTGGGGATATGAGAGTTGGTGATGGGATGTGGGGGTGGGGTGTAGGTGGCTGTGGGGATGTGGCGGGGGGGGGCCGGGATTAGGGGAAATGTCGCCAGCGAGTAGGAGGAGCAGGGAGAGGGTTAGCAGGTGGGAGCATGAGAGTTTACGTGGTGGCCGTGCCTGATTGGAGATGGAGGATTGAAAGTGAAGGAATAGTTCAGAGGAGTGGGTAAGGTGGTTAGGTAGGATGGAGGGCGAGAGAAGTACTTTGTTGCTGGGTGGAGGGATGAGCAAGGGTAGCAGGAAGTGGAGAAGGATGGGAGTGAGAGTGCAAAGGAGGGGATACATTGTGGATATTGAGCGGGGGATGGGAGTAGCGTGGGTCAGATGCAGCGGGAAGGAGAGCTGTAGTGGTGGGTGAGTGGTCAGTAGTGATGAGTAGTCATAGGGTTTACATAGTGAATACATAATTGCAGTACAAGTGAACAAATTGCATATCTTTTTTTTTTTTGTCTTGAATGACTTACCCGTTTTCTGCCCCGTTTAACTGCCCGCTGTAACTGCACCTCTACAGTTGGCACTTATGCAGTTGGCATGATTGCAAGACCCCGCATGATTGCACCCCTTAGCTGGGTCTACATATATAGTGAGTTTCTACTTAGATCTGGGTCTATTACACTTGTTAATCAATCAATCAAAGAAACTCAGGACAGCAGAAGGTAATAAATGCAAGACAAATAAACAAGAGTTCCTGGCCATCATGGGTCATCAATGAGTTTCTTACAATGCTCTGCTGGAATTTTAGACCATTCTTCTTTGGCAAACTGCTCCAGGTCCCTGATATTTGAAGGGTGCCTTCTCCAAACTGCCATTTTTAGATCTCTCCACAGGTGTTCTATGGGATTCAGGTCTGGACTCATTGCTGGCCACCTTAGAAGTCTCCAGTGCTTTCACTCAAACCATTTTCTAGTGCTTTTTGAAGTGTGTTTTGGGTCATTGTCCTGATGAAAGACCCATGACCTCTGAGGGAGACCCAGCTTTCTCACACTGGGCCCTACATTATGCTGCAAAATTTGTTGGTAGTCTTCAGACTTCATAATGCCATGCACACGGTCAAGCAGTCCAGTGCCAGAGGCAGCAAAGCAACCCCAAAACATCAGGGAACTTCCGCCATGTTTGACTGTAGGGACCGTGTTCTTTTCTTTGAATGCCTCTATTTTTCTCATATAAACTCTATGTTGATACCTTTGCCCAAAAAGCTCTACTTTTGTCTCATCTGACCAGAGAACATTCTTCCAAAAGTTTTAGGCTTTCTCAGGTAAGTTTTGGCAAACTCCAGCCTGGCTTTTTTATGTCTCGGAGTAAGAGGTGTGGTCTCCCTGGATATCCTACCATATAGTCCCTTTTCATTCAGACGCCGACGGATAGTACGGGTTGACAATGTTGTGCCTTCGGACTGCCGGTCAGCTTGAACTTGTTTGGATGTTAGTCGAGGTTCTTTATCCACCATCCGCACAATCTTGTGTTGAAATCTCTCGTAAATTTTTCTTTTTCATCCACATCCAGGGAGGTTAGCCACAGTGCCATGGGCTTTAAACTTCTTGATGACACTGCGCACGGTAGACACAGACACATTTAGGTCTTTGGAGATGGACTTGTAGCCTTGAGATTGCTCATGCTTCCTCACAATTTGGTTTCTCAAGTCCTCAGACAGTTCTTTGGTCTCCTTTCTTTTCTCCATGCTCAATGTGGTACACACAAGGACAAAGGATAGTGGTTGAGTCAACTTTAAACCATGTAAACTGGCTGCAAGTGTGATTTAGTTATTGCCAACACCTGTTAGGTGCCACAGGTAAGTTACAGGTGCTGTTAATTACACAAATTAGAGAAGCATCACATGATTTTTCTAACAGTGCCAATACTTTTGTCCACCCCCATTTTTATGTTTGGTGTGGAATTATATCCAATTTGGCTTTAGGACAATTCTTTTTGTGTTTTTTTCATTGAAGACAAATTAAATGAAGATAATAATACCAAAGAATTTGTGATTGCAATCATTTTCAGGAAGAAACTGAGTATTATCTGATAGAATTGCAGGGGTGTCAATACTTTTGGCCACTACTGTATACCTGAGGAAGGCTATATTTAAATGTTTTAGCTGAACCGCGTTGTTTTATACTGTAATAAAGAATTTTTGAAGTAACACAGAGATTTCAACTCCTTTCTGGAAGGGCTCGTGGTCATAACCGGATGTTTTTTCCTGCAATACTGTTGAAAGATGACACCTTCTGGAAATTGTGGCACTGCATACAATTCCAACATGTAAAGATAGGTGTTTGTTGTCACAGACTGCTCTGCGAAAGAAATGGGCCTATCACCTTATCATGCATCAGGCCACACCACACTTTAGGGGTGTTAAATATATATTCAACGTAGGCATGAGGATGTTCAGGAGCCCATATTCGGATGTTATGGCGATGAATATGTCCACAGATATGGAAGTTCACCTAATGGCTAAACACAATCTTCTGCAAAAATCTTGCATCATTGTTGATCTCATGAAGCATATCTGTAGCAAACGTGCATCGTCTGGGTCTATCCAACGGTTTGATAGGGTGCATCAGCCGCAATTTGTTCCCCGCAAACAGAGACGTTTCTTTAACACCTTATGAACTGTAGTCTTGCTTAAGTGTAATTGTCGAGCACAGGCACGTACAGATTTTTTAGGGCTCCTTAGGTAGCTATCCCGTATAGCCTCTACAGACTCATCACTGACTGATGGCCTACCAGAATGGAGGTACTCCACCAAACTGCCAGTTTCCTTCAACTGCTTATCCCACCGATTAATGTTATTCTTATGTGGTGGTGCTTCGTTATAAGCGCGCCGATATTCATGTTTCACTTTGGTCATGGATTCAAATTTAGCGAGCAATAGAACACACTGAACGATCCTCTGTACCGTCCACATCTCGACAGGCATAGACTGTATAGACGGTCTTACGTCATAATCTGCGCATGCACACATCCTTCCACATCATCCTACAGAAACCAGGAGGGTTTACCTCTTATTTGGTGCAGATTTGTATCGTCTTTTGTTGATTTCTTGTCACCTTTCAAAAGTGCACCGTGACTTTACAGACACACTGTAGAATATATATAATTAACTCTTGTCGATATACACAACCAATAAATACCCTATGTAAATTAGAGAAACAAATGAAAATCAAATTGCTATATTATTGATTGGCGCATACTTTGGACACAAAATATAGTGTCATTTTTGGATTACTTAGAGTACAAATGTAATACACTAATCCATCCCTGAATTGCGTATGCATTATTTTACGCATTTCTTTTTAAATGATCCTGAGTGAAGTATTGTACATGTAAACCGCCACACGCTGTTCGGGAACTCCATTGCTGTTTAACAACTCTAAAATGTCACCCTTAATATTGCTTTGACTGCCGAAAAACATTTCTCCTCCTGTATACCGTAATATTATAATCAGACAGCCATAGATTAGGCGTTTATAATAGTTTTTCTTATACAGCAAGTATCAAAGCTACAAACAAAACATGGGTAAATGGCAGCAAGTGACTCAAGCGCTGACTCGGGTGGGCATAATTCAGCCTCATGGTATGATAAATCCTCAGATTCAGGTCCTCATAGCCGGAGCCGTGCATATCTCTTAGCTTGTCAGGGCACATCTGTGTTTCCCTGTTCATGAAATATTAATACTTATTGATTGTTTCCTTATTTATTTATTTCATTAGTTGTAGCAGACAGTCATTCAGCAAAGCATTTTACAGCAAATCCCTCTGCGATGCTGGGTATAAATTTACAATGGGATAATGATGCCCGCTCCACAGATGACTTGCAAATCAAACTTGTAATCAGAGAGCAGTTGTATATTTCAGAGGAAAGAACTAATGCCGGGCTGCAGCGTAAAGGGACATAAAGCTAAATTACCCGTCTGGAGATGGACTGTGTTAAGGAACGTTGGGCCTCTGGGTTTCGAGTCTCTCGGTTTAGTAGAAATTGATTGTTCTTCTAATTATATATAGTGTTAAAGTGAGAGAAAATTAAAGTTTAACAATAATTCAGTAATGTAATGAACTTTTAATGGACACACTTTGAAAAGCATTGGCTCAGTTAGGCTGGGTTCCAACAAAGAGGATTTGGTGAGTTTGCAGAATTTATGTAGCATTTCTCCATCTACTTTGTAAATTAGGTTACTTACGTTTTTTCTACTGCGTCTTTTTACATGAATTTTTTTATTGCTTCTTTGTTCCTGTGGCTTTTGTCTTATTTTGGTATGTCATGATTTAAAATGTAACCGCTGTTTAAATATTTATTTAGTAATAGAGTAGAGCAAATGATTATAATAAAGTTTCAAATATACTTCATAAGAGAAATCTGATAGAAAACCTTTCTTAAACCTTCCACAAGATGTCCCCACTAGACAGTGTCTGAAGCAGACATATGCTCATTATCAGTGAGATCCATCTTCACACTGAATACGGTCATGTAACCATACGGGGATGGAGGGGGCGGGGTCTACACAGTCTTCTCAGATGAGTGTATCAGATTACCTCAGGGACAGGGAGCTCAAGCTGTCAGCATACAGCTCCTGTAATCTTTCTCCATTCACATGCCCTGCTCCATGTTATCAGTGAGGAGATGTCTGGAGGCCATCAGCTGTAGCATGGAGCAGAGTGATCTGAATGCAGGAGATAAAATCACAGCAGCTTTGTGCTAACAGCCTGAACTCCTTTGTCTAAGGTAGTCTAATACACTGATGTCCTGTACCCAGTCACGCTGTGTAGGCCCCAACCCCCCACTCTTATATGTCAGGTTTAGTAACATCACAGTGGGAACACCTTATAGAAGAGTTTTGAAGGGCTTTTACCAGATTTATCTTATGATGTATGTTTGAAAGTTTGTTAAAATCGCTTGCTCTACATTATTATTATTAAATAAACATTTAAATGGTGGTTACACTTTAAATAGAGCTACTTTGTTTTTGATACTTTACGGTACTTGGCTTGGACAAAACTTTGCTGATACAGTTATAAGCAGATTGCATCTGTTTCAATGCGTTTCCGCAGAGGAAACACATTAAAAGCACATATGCATTGTTTACTTGCAGATTTTCCTCGTCTAATGCTATTGTATATGGAAAATCTGGACATAAAACTCAACGCATCAGCAAAAGAAATTGAATTCATATGTTGTAGACTTCAATCATGAAAATATGCTGCATTAAAAAATCACCAAAACTCAGTTATCCCTCATATATAGCTCCTCACCTATAAAGGCCCCGGAGTGGATCTTGCACCTGTGCCTGCGGCATTGATGTTCCACCACTGACAGAAACACAATGGAGGACACTGTGTGGATGATGTAGGATGCATCATCCACATAAAGCAGGTTAGGAGAAAGGCAATCACATGCAGAGAGGAGGCACTGGATGAAAGGTCAGTGATGCCCATCAGACTGGACGGCCACATAGATGACTGTAGGTCCTGTGTTCTTTTCTTTGTAGTTCTCATTCCATTTTCTGTAAACTATAGAATGATGTGCTTTACCAAAACGCTCTGTCTTGGTCTAATCTTTTTTATGTCTCTTTGTCAGCAGGGGGTCCTCATTGGTCTCCTTTGATAGCATTTCATGTCATTCCACTCACTGATAGTGCATGCTGATGCACCATGAGCCTGCAGGATAGCTTGAATTTCTTTGCAACTTGAATGGAGCTGCTTACCTACCATTCAGACCATCTTGCATTGCAACCTTTCTTCAAATTTTCTCTGCGGTCTATGTCCAGGGAGATTAGCTATAGTGCCATGGGTTGTGAACATCTTGATTAGGTTGCATACTGTGAACAAAGGAACATCTCCCATTTTCTGGAGATGGACTTGTAACCCGGAGATTATTTTTATTTTTCAACAATTTAGGTTTTCAAATCCTAAGACAGTTCTCTTCTTCTTTTTTTTCTTCTCCATGCTTAGTATGGTCCACACAGACACACAATGCAAAGACTGAGTCAGCTTCTCCACTTTTTATCTGGTCTGAGGTGGGATTTTCATATTGCCCACACTTGTTACTTGCCACAGGTGAGTTTGTAAGAGTATCACATGCTTGAAACAAAGTTGTTTACCCACAAATTTGGAAAGTGCCAACAATTTTGTCTGGACCTGTTCAAGCAGATTTTACAGGAAAATATAAATTAGCAGCAAAGTATTTTACAGAAATGTAATGTCTCTTATTATACTCTGGGGTCTCTTCAGTTCACTATAGGATGGGGCATCCAGTTGTAGAAGGCCCTGGAGTTTACTTCACATTCTCTGGGGCCTAATCACAGCCAAAATGCTGGATTGGAGTGAATACCAATGTGGATGTGTGATGTGACAAAGGCACAGAGGAGCGGAAAATGAACAGGAAGCAGCGAGGGTTGCCGGCTTTTGAACATACAGTATATTGTGACTCATCTTAACAGAACACACTGATTTTGATGGGTTCAGCCAACAGTGCATAAGGGATCCATATCTGGTCTTGGAATGCAAGTCCTTTAATTTTCTAAAACATAAGCCTCTAACAAAGGAGTCTAGCAGTGGCTCTCTCATACACGGGAGCACTTGGCAGAGTAAGTGGTCTCATGTATGGGTGAGATGAGGGACGTGGTGGCCATTATGAACAATCTAATGAACCATTGTTTGGTTGACAAATATCTGAAGGGTATAGGGGTTTCAAGTAGGGAAAGCCAGGCACCACCACTTTTAGTCACCCCCTTTAAGGGATCCACAAAGACTGCTGCGTTCAACTTTTCAGCTGTCCATGCTCATGCCTCTAGGTGTATACTTAGAGATACCGTTCATATATCCACTAGACAACAAGAAGACAAGCAGCACTCACCAAATAGCTGGTGACACTTCTTTATTTCACAAGGCTAAACATTTAGAAGTAGGGACAGGTGGGAGGATGGGAGACAAACAACAGCTGTTTCACACTTTCACAGAACTCATTGATGCGCTAGTGTGAAATGTGAAACAGCTGTTGTTCGTCTCCCATCCTCCCTCCTGTCTCTACTTGTAAATGTCTAGCCTCGGGAAATAAAAGAGTGTTGCCAGCTCTCTGGTGAGTGCTGCTTGTCGGGTTATTGTCTAGATGAAGGGTATAAGGGCTTTATGTGGCTGGAGGTTTTATACTAGCACGTATTCCAGCTCTCTGCCGGGGTTTGTCTTCTGACAATAACGTCTGCCAACTACTCAGCCACGGTAGCCGTGTCCCACTCGAATTGCATTGTAGAAATCAGTTCCTGTCAAATCTATGACTAGGCCCATTCTTAATATCTAAACACAAAAAGAAAACTAATTATATGTTTCTAGGTTTGAGTTGACAATTACATTCTCTGTAGCACTTGGATAGTTTGCTTATTACAAACAAGATAGGAGTTAAACCTTATGACCGTTCTGCAGAGATAAAATAGAAATTATTTGGTCTTCAGTAGTAGAGAACATGGGAAATCAAATTTTCATATCACAATGCAATCACTGTAAGTAAAAATACAATACATGAGATTATTAATCAGTGTCTTGCATTTGATGAATTATATTATTTTTTGTTTTTATTAAAAGGAATGAATAAATGACATTCTCCTTCCTGCCATGTGGGTCATCTGCTCCTTTTTTTAATCTTTGCTTTTTGTCTGGTATCTTGTTTGCTTTATCACTAATAAAACAAAGCGGGAGAAGCCAGCACAGAACAATGAGAAGACAGCAATATATTATTTTTTTTGCTGAAATTCCTATTTGCCTTTTCTTTTGGAATATAAAGCCTAAACAGCTGAAGCTTCTTATCATTCCTCTGTTTTAACCTCTTCACTCCTGGGTAATATTTGCATTTTTTGCTTCCATTTTGTCTTACCCTTCTTCAAAGAGCAATAAAATAACAAAAGAAACCCAAAGTTCCGCCATTATTTTGGCTTGTTTTGTTATCATGGTTATCACTAAGCGGTAAACATACTGACAGCCACAAGGCAAACCTCGGCTGTGAGAAGTCGTGACGGCATCGGAGGGTTTCCCCACTGTTGTCAGTATACTCAGTTGAACCCTCTGCTGCATTGTCAGACTGCAGGACATGGCCAAATTCTTGGGCCATCTGCGGGCTGCTATTTTTAACCTGGAGAGTGGCTAATAACCGTGATGAGAATACCAGCCCATCTGTGCGCTGTATCTTGGCTGTGTGTCAAAATTGTGGGTGACCCCCACGCTGTTCTTTTTAATTATTTGTTTAAATTTTTTTTTTCTAAAACAGAGTGAGGTCCCCCACATTTTGATCCCTAGCCATTATAAAGCACACAGCTGCGAGTTGCAGCTTCCAGCCGAGTGCTTTATCTGCGCTGGCCAGCAAAATACAGGGGACCATACGCAATTTTTTTTTTTTTTTTAATTATTTATTTTTACACTAATGTGATGGCAGTTGTTTATTTATAGATGCCCACACAGAGAATGGGGGCGCTGTCTGACTGCAATTAATCACAGACACTATCCCAAAGAGTGGACAGGGAAGCAGAAGAATATTCATAAGGTTTATTGAGCAGAACCGTAAGCAGTGTGAGAGCAGCGTGGAAGCTAGTAAGTATGATTTATCTGCTTTTAATACCCATTTTGCTTCCTTTAGCTGACACGCCCACTCCAGGACCAGGGAAGATTTGGGAACAGGGGAGTTACTCATTGTTCTCTTCACCTTTTCGGTTCTTTTCATGGGGACAGACGGGGGCCGAGACCCGGTCCCATGACCCTGGAGGTGTCATTTTAATAAACGAGGGAAGATGACAGGGAAAGTCAAAGGGGAATAGGGGTATTCATAACGCCACCTGTGGTATGCGGTCAGGGATGCCGCCGCTACTTCAGAACCTCTGGGGAGGGTGACCAGCAGCTTGGATGGTTCTACTCCCCAGAACCGGGACAGTGCAGTCGAACTACAGTTGGTGCCCTTTCCCTCTAGATGTATCTGTCTCTGGTGGTCTTTTTCTTTCTCTTCCCAGCGCTATAAGGGGTAGTTCTCTTCGGGGGCGAGCGTGACACCGCTCTGCCCCCAGGCTCTCAGCACATCCGCAGCACAGAGCTCAAGTACCGGCAGCCATGGGTGCTGTTGTGTCCTCTCCCGGGCACTGCTCCCTAGTTTGGCCACCTTCCCCAAGTTGTGTCGGGTGTTCAGCTACAGCTCCAGTTAGAAGCCTGGGGCCTCCGGTTCAACGGTTCGGGCATACAGCATCCGCGCCGCGTTCAGGGCCGAGTCCCTGTGTCATCCACCAGCCCCTCTTTCTCGCCAGATACAGGCATAGGGGGATCGATGTCTCTTCGGCACCCCAAGTGCTCTCTCTTCTTCCTTCGCCTGCAAGTCTTTCCCTCCCGTGGCAAGCGTGGTTGTGCTCTAACCTACAGGAGTAGACACCGCACTGCCTCTACACTCCCTTCTCTATCCTTTAATCTCCTCCTCTACTTCTCCTGTATTTCACTTTTCCCTCCCAGTTACACTTGGGTCCTCCCTCACGGTTCACCCACCGTCCCGGGTTCCCTAAGTGTTGTGTGTGTGCGTTGTCTCAACTGCACCATCCCAGCACCTGGAAAGCAGAGGCGCCACTCCCCTTAACCGCAGGTGTGCAGTACCTCTGGTGGCGGCCTACCCGGTGGGGCGCCACATTGCAACCACTAGCCAAACCCAAACAGTAACACAGATTTCCTTGAGAAGCCCATGATCAGGGTCCATGCACGAACACTAGGTGTCAGGAACGGACCCCAAACCTTACAGTTTGGGTTCATCAAACCCTTTCCGTGACTTAGGCTGAGAGGAAGATTTGTGACCTGAGCTGAGTGAGAGGAAGATAAGACTCCATAGGTCAAGCACCAAAAACATAACGCTAACTCCTGATTACAGAAGATCACATATCGCCTTCAAAAGATGATCCGAGTGAGCCAGGGTATTGCTTCTTGTCCGGACATACAGCACTAATACCAGAAAGTTGCTAAGTTGAATTGAACTAATGGTGTATTAATTCACCTTCTGATAGCCATCTGTACTGTGTAATGATTAACCCTTATCACTGCTTAGCATTTATTTCTGTAAAATAAAGACCCATTGTGAGTCACGATTGAGTCGCCTTTACTGCACCGATGCATTCTCTAAACCTGTTCACAATTGCAAAGGCTCTTGTGTACAGAGCATGCTCCGAAGCTGAAACTCACAAGTGGAATGTATATAACATAGCTGTCATCTGTGACTGCCAGCAACAGCAAGAGCTGAGCTGCTGTTAGCCATTCAACTGACAGTCTCTGACACCAGCCTTTTATAGGCACTGACTCCCATTGGCTCCTGTGAAGTGATCTCTAGATACAGATAAGTTAAAAAGACAGGTAGGGACCTGTAAAGGACCTCATTGCTACCATTTTGATATTCACAGGCTGACCATTATATTAGATCATCATTTTCACTATAACGGCAATACTATAGTATTACTCTGTAAGCAATCGGACAATCACAGGTTTAAGCCCCTCAGGAGAAAGAAAAGTAAAGTTAATGTGAAAAAAAGTTTTTAAAAAATGTAAAAAAAACCATGCAATTTTAAATTGGAATGCTTTTTACCCATTAAAATTATCGACAGTAAAAAAAAAACTTTATTTAATATTGCCGAGTCTGTAAAAGTCTGGTTTGTCAAAATATAAAATTAATCCTCTGATGCAGTAGATGCTGTAAAGAGAAAAATATATAAAAACATTACAATATTTTGGGGAGGGGTCACCATGCATGTCTACCAAAATGTAATGAATCCTATCAAAGTGTCATATGTACCTCAAATTGTTATTGTGGCACCCCAGAGTCCGGATATTACAATGTCATCATCTCCCTTGGGGGTTAGTGTCATACCTGAGAGCATCAGAGGGTATTCACATCAGGCAAAACCAAAGCACACAACACCTTTCTGCCTCGCTGGAGCCCCGATTCTTATGCATAGAGCCCCGAATCTCGCCGGCGGCAGGGCATCATCATTAATGAGCACTCTGCAGTCTGCTCAAGCGGCGATAAGCTTCTGATGACAGGGGCGGCAGCGCAGCGCTGCCCCCTGCAGGCAGATAATATGGTGCCGTTCTCCTGCAGCCCTGTTTGTTGCGAGTCCAGGCCCGGACTGACAACTGGGAGCAGCGGCGGCCGTGCAGCCAAGTTATAAACATGTCAGAAGAGAGCAGCAGGGGCCATGACTGCTCTCCTCTGGCCGCAATACAGTGGAGCCTCCGGGAGGTCACAGTGAGAAGCTTCCGGCCACGCCCCCTGTAAATTCTGTGTTACGGATCATCAATGTTCTGCCCCAATGTCTAGATCACGTGTGCTTTTTATTATTGAATAGTTTGGTGCCGCTCGTCCACCTGCAGGGATTGCTAGCCCTGTCCTGTGCCTCTGTCACCTCGGCACTCCCCTCCACACACACACACTGCTCTCTCTCAGCCCAGCTGTAGACAAAGATTCCTCGATCCATCTGCACTCCAGTCTGACGCTGCACTCCCCGGCATCAGTGAGGGGAGTAGGGACGTCACTCTGTAGCAGGAGGTGGGCGGGGCCAATTCTGTGCGGGAGTGGGGGACACATGGCAGTGTGCCCTGAGGAGAGGGGAGAGAAGTGCTGGAGCCCCCTCCCTCCTGTAATCTCACTACCTGCTCAACTGTCGGGACGGAGCAGGAGGAGGGGAAGAAGGAGGCTCAGGCTTCCTGTGGGATGATTCAACTTCAGGCCTCCCCCACTGCTGTACTGCCACTGGGATGATGAAGAAGAGTGAGTATATATGTGTTCATGTATGTATGACAGGATGTGTGATGCTGTGAGAGTGAGCGTGTGATCTGAGGGTGATACGTGTGTGTGAGGAATGTGTGTTAGAGTGATGCGTGTGATGTGTGACTGCAGTTTACATCTTCATTATCTGCATTTAGAGAGTTATCACGGTCTTATCTGTGGTGTTACGTGGGACTGCAGGTGACATCTACTACATTATCTGTACTCAGATATCACTGTTAACTGTGGTGTTACATAGGACTGCAGGTGACATCTACTTTATTATCCGTACTCAGAGATATCACTGTGTTATCTGTGGTGTTACATAGGACTGCAGGTGACATCTACTACATTATCTGTGCTCAGATATCACTGTGTTATCTGTGGTGTTACATAGGACTGCAGGTGACATCTACATTATCTGTACTCAGAGATATCACTGTGTTATCTGTGGCGTTACATAGGACTGCAGGTGACATCTACTACATTATCTGTGCTCAGATATCACTGTGTTATCTGTGGTGTTACATAGGACTGCAGGTGACATCTACTACATTATCTGTACTCAGATATCACTGTTAACTGTGGTGTTACATAGGACTGCAGGTGACATCTATTACATTATCTGTATTCAGAGATATCACTGTGTTATCTGTGGTGTTACATAGGACTGCAGGTGACATCTACATTATCTGTACTCAGAGATATCACTGTGTTATCTGTGGTGTTACATAGGACTGCAGGTGACATCTACTACATTATCTGTACTCAGAGATATCACTGCGTTATCTATGGTGTTACATAGAACTGCAGGTAACATCTACTTTATTATCCGTACTCATAGATATCACTGTGTTATCTGTGGTGTTACATAGGACTGCAGTTATTTTTCAGACTGTAAGATGCACTTTATTTACCATAAACTTTGGGGGAAAGAGGGGGTATGTCTAGTAGTCTGAATATACAAACCTGTGTGACATGTGACAGTGAGGCGGCACGGCTCTGGAGCAGCTGGAGGAGGTTGGTGTAGGCTGCAGAGGCAGTGAGAGGTCACTCATTAGTGTAATGTATGTTGCACTGCACTCTCAGCACGAGGTGGGCGGAGGAGCGGCGCATATTATAAGTATACACCCCCCTACATCACTGTATGTGACCCCGCATGCTGCCGCACACCAGAAAATAATAACCAATGTAACCTCTCCAGCGCTCCCCTCCGTCTCTCCCTGCACCGCACTTTGTGTACTGAGTCCTCCTGTGTCCCCGGCATCTGATCACGTTACCAGCACAGCACAGTCATGTCATCACTGTGCGCTCCGATCACATGATCGGATGCTGGCACATATGAGGACTCAGGACGCAAAGTTTGGGAAGCAGGTAGAGACAGAGGGGAGCGCTGGAGAGGTTATATTGGTTATTATTTTCTGGTGTGCGGCAGCATGAGTAGCCACATACAGTGATGGGGTGGCTATATCCAGGAAGGGAGCGATATCTAACATGGAAGGGGGGCTATATCCAAGATAAGAGGGTAACATACCTGGAGGGGGGGTGCTATATCCCAGTATGGGTCGGCTATATCCAGGATGAGGGGCCCATATACTTCAATGGGGGGCCATATCCAGGATAAGAGAGTAATGTACCTGGACGGGAAGGGGGGGGGACTGGGGGGAGTCACTATATCCCATGATGGGGATTATATACCAGGATGGAGGTGCCCTCTCCAGGATTGGGGACATATATTACCTGGAAGGGGCCCAGGATGGGGACTTTACCCCCATAAGTGTCAGCAGCAAACCCCATCCCCATAACACTGCATTATAACCACATTTTTTGCTTAATTTGTTATTTTCCTTATTTTCCTCCTCTAAAACCCGGTGGCGTCTTATAATCCGAAAAATACAGTAGTGCATTATCTGTTCTCAGAAAGTTATGTTATGGTATTACACTTTAATTTGGCGGGGTTGGTTGGCTGCAAAACATTTGCCTTGGGGCTTGGGCCCCGGATCTTTTCTGACCCTAGCAACGCCCCTGGCTCCCCTATAAATTCTGGTCTAGTTCCTGGGAGGTCTCAGTTCAGTTCCTGGGAGGACTGTAAAGAGGACCTGTGGACTGGAGCAGTGCTAAGCTCATCCCAGGCCTTAGGCTGCTATCACATTATGATTTTCGGTCATCCGATTGTATCCGTTTCAAAACGGATACAATCGGATCCGAAATCGGATCCCATGTTCCCCTGTGGGAATCGGATCGGATGTGCCACTATTGGCATCCGATTTTTGCACCATCCTATCCGATCCGCAGCCTGCTATGATTTTGTGTCCGTGACTCAAATCGGACAGCATCGGATCAGTGCTGATCCGAGTGCCCACAAAATGTGAGCCTATGGACATCGGATCCAAGTCCACCTCGGATCCGATGCCGGCTCTGTGTTCCTTGCCTCTCCCTACATCTTCCTTTCCCCATCTCCTCTATTCTGTCCTTCCCCGCTATTCTATGCTATCCCCCCGGTCCTCTATCCTGATCTAATCCCTGATCGAACCTGATCAGGGAAAAAACTGCAGTGTGAAACCAGCCTAAGAGCATGAGGTTCTTAGTTATAATTTTTTGATCAAAGGGTGCAAAAGTCATCCAACCACATCTAGATGTATGTGCTTAAATATGGATTGTCCTTATTCACTCCAAAGTCATACTGATAGGATGTTTAGTTTGTAAGCCCCGATGTGGACAGTGTTGCAAATATATGTAGAGCGCTGTGGAATTAATAGCGCTATATAAGTGAATAAATATTATTATTCTCTAATGTCCGATTATTATTATTTATTTATATGGCACCATTAATTCCATGGTGCTGTACATGAGAGGGGTTTCATACAAAATTATAGATATAGTTTACAGTAAACAAATTAACAATGACAGACTGGTACAGAGGGGAGAGGACCCTGCCCTTGCGGGCTCACATTCTACAGGATAATGGGGAGGAGACAGTAGGTCAGGGATTCAGCAGCTTCGGTGGTGGTGAGGCGGCAGCTCTGGTAGTGGTGAGGCGGCAGCTCGGTCATGGCAGGCTCTAAGCATTCCTGAAGAGATGGGTTTTCAGGTTCCGTCTGAAGGATCCGAGTGTAGTGGATAATCTGACGTGTTTGGGTGCAGAAATCCAGAGGATGGGGGATATTTGGAAGAAATCTTGGAGATGATTGAGTTAGAAACAGATAAGTGTGCCAAACCAGGCTTCATCTGAATGGGGTGTGAAAAAACAAGTCTAGCTTGTAAAATGTTGAGTGGACATGAGTGCAAAGCCCTTGAGAGGGTCACCCCCCTACATCCCTCACAAGGGCATGGCTTTGAACATTAAGAGGTTGCATATTAGTGGTAGACACCATCCATATTTAAGTACACCTTGACATGGTTGGATGGATTTTTGCTCTTTGATCAAGAAAAGGCTAACTCTAAATAACTTATGTTTTAAATGATTGCAGCATCGTAGAGTTCGTGCATTTCTAGTCGCAGTGTGCTGCACCGTAGAAGAATATGTTTGTATATTGACCACAAACTGAATTTGTAAACCTGTACATTAGTTTAATGTTACACATGTGTGGGCCTTATTTATCTATTTTTTCTAATTATACCAAATTAGGCAATTTTAAAATTGCCATGTTTGTACTATCCTGGAGGATAGCTGCCAGGTAATTTGTATCATACATTAAGAATCGTAAAAGCAAAACATGTTTTACACTTTTTACGCCTTTTAATTTCCTGTACATCAATATTGCTTCAGTCCTGATACTCCTTTCCATAGAAAATGTTTAAAAGACCACTGCAAAATACGTAGTTTTGGAGCCAGAAGCACACAGCTGCTACCTGAGTGCATCACAGAGCGAAGATCCAATAGAAAGCTGCCTCCTGAGATGTGCCATTCTCAGTAGTCATTTCATCAATTAGGAGGATCACAGGACTTCGACTCCCACCTAACTCTAGGGTAATATTAATCTGGAATTATAAAACATTTTTTCAAAAGTTTAGTTGCACATAAGTCTCAACTGCAAGAGGTAAGTCCACTAGTTTATGGTGTATGTGAAACTGCTAGGGATAGATTAGAGGTCCCAAACCGGTCTGCCCTTGCGAGCCACATCCAGCTCTGAGAGAGAATTGTGATCTATATCCAGCTCTGAGAGATAGCTGCAACATACAGCCAGCTCTAAAGCCCCCGTCACACCTGGCGACGGGGCTGGGGATGTCGGCAAGGACTGGTGGGTGTGCGCACGGTTTTGGTGCCCCGCCAGCATCGCTGTCCCCCATTTACACGGGGTGACACCTCCAGTCCTGCGCCGGCGAGCTGTCAGGCGGCATTGCCGCCGGGGTGTCTGGAAACCCCAGCGGCGATGCAGGACAATGGGAGCCTATGGCTCCCATCGCCTTACAGGTCGCCAGCGGCCGGTTACATGGGGCGATGTGTGCACATCGCCCCATGATGGTCGCCTGGTTTCAGAGCACTGCTCTGAAACCAGACGACCGGCTGGCACAGCCGACATCGCCCCTTTACATGAGGCGACGTAGGGGCGATGTCGCCAACGATAGGCCACGCCCCCCACATCGCTTCTGTAATGGGCGGCGATGTCGCCCCATGTGACGGGGGCTTAAGAGAGGGTTGTGATCTAAATCCAGCTCTGAGACAGGGTCGTGAGCCACATCCAGCTCTTACAGAGCCCTGAAAGCCACATCCAGCTCTGAGAGGGTTATGATTTAAATCCCACTCTGAGAGTTGGTTGTGAGCTACAGACAGCTCTGAGAGAGTTGCAAGCGACATTCATGTCTCACCTCACAGTAGAAACTCCCCAAACCCTCATTACCAATACAATTACAGCCAAAGCGTTTCCACAGGAGTCACTCCAGGACAATATATCAAGATCTAGGGGTTCCCACAATACCTCCATCCAGAGCTGCTCCTCTGTGGTATGCTAGACACTAAAGTCATCATCTGGAGACTTGATCTTAATAGCTATTTGTTTGACCTGGTACAAATGCACCAAACTGGCGGACAGCCACGAGCCATACATCACAGGTCCACAACATGTGGTTCCTGAGCTACAGGTTGAGGACCCCTAGTAAAGATAATGCCTAATGTTAATGTGCTAATATAAAAGTATTACATTACAATAAGATGTAAATGTAATAAAAATAAAATTTAGTGAATCAGTTTGATTTAACGAATAAAAGACTTGATCACCACTGTGAATTAGATTTATATACTTTGTTTATAAAACTTAATAGCGCACTCTTTTTTGACCTTTTTTAGTAATCTGTTTTGAAAAAAAGTTAATTAATACCATGAGATTGGAGAGAACATAACACATTCCTCAACGCATTATATCTCAATAGGCACTTCAGACATTCATCCTTATTAAAAAAAGTGCAAACATTTCAATTAAATGAAAATTAAATTATATAAATGATATCTGGCATACTAATCAGTGATGATTGCAATTAAACTGTGACAGGGTAGTGTATGTTGATTGAATGCTATGTCTATGATCAGTCACTGTCCATCATCCCTTCATTAAATTTAGTTCATATGGGATAACATAGTGCCCGGTATCATATATCTCTCTCTGGGATGTAAAATCATATCTATTACAATTTAGTGTATATTAAAGAGGACCTGTCACCCCCCTGGTGCTATGCTAACTGAATGCAGCATGTCTGTTGCATTCAGGGAAGGGGTCCCCCATATCTCTAGTCCCCTGTAAGCTGTTAAAAAGACTTATAAAGTGTACAGATAAGGAGTCCAGAGGAAATTGGGGTGCCGTTGCAGCGATGTTCCAGCGATCCCGACAACGACCAGGATTGCTGGAACATCGCTGTGTGGTCGCTGGGGAGCTGTGAAACAGGCAGATCTCCTCAGGGACCAGGGAGCCACCTCTACATCGCTGGTAACCATGATAAACAGCGGGTATCTAGGCAGCGCGTGCTGCTTAATTACCTGGTGTTTATCATGGTTACCAGCCTGTGAGGTCGCCGATTGCTGGTCTCTCACTGTCACACATAGTGATGCGTGCAGACCAGTGGGAGTCCAAGGACCTAAATAAGGTCCTGAAGAATGTTCAGCAATCAGCGACCTCACAGCAGGGGTCTGATCACTGCTACATGTCACACACAGCAATATCACTGGCAAGGTCACTGATTTCAGCGATATCGCTGCTGTTGGTGTCCTCCGCGCCTCCAGACCTCTCTGTGTCACCTCTTGTTCAGCCTCCTTTATGTGTCTGCCTTCCTCCCCACCTCCAGCCTTCTGTGTACCACCTCCAGCCCTTTCTTGTTCAGCCTCCTGTATGTGTCATGGCTGAGGGCTGGAGGTGGCACACAGAAGCCTGGAGGCGGGAAGGACACCAGCAACAGCAATGACTCATTCCTTAGGACCCCTTATCTGTACACTTTAAAAAGTCTTTTTAACAACTTATGAGGGGGCTAGAAAAATGGGGAACCCCTTCCCTGGATGCAGCAGACATGCTGCATTCAGTGCTGCATTCAGTTAGCATAGCACCAGGGGGGTGACAGGACCGCTTCAAAGTAAAATGTTAAAACCTGGATTTATCTATCTATCTATCTATCTATCTATCTATCTATCTATCTATCTATCTATCTACAAAAAAAGAAAAACTGCACAGCACTCACAGACACAATGTGAACTGGTGCCAGCAGGGACACTGGGTCAAGCAACTAGAAAAAAATTCTCTGCAGCACTCAGCTACTACCAATGTGTACACATGCTAACAAGCCGTATATATTTGAGGAAAAAATTTAAAAACGTACGTTATTTTTCAAAAAACTCAAAAATCTTATTTTTTTATTTTCTTGGGGTTCTTGGTACACACATTGGCCAATGTCCGTTTGCTCATCAGCCACGACAAGGCGACCCCAGGTCTGATGAGTCCTAACGCTGACATCCCTGCCCTCCTTTTCCTCTATCTATCTATCTATCTATCTATCTATCTAGAAACAAATAGAGCAGCACTGCCCAGTGGGTGCAAATCAGCTCAGCTGTCTTCCCAGCACTTGTATATACTTGAAAAAATGCTGCAGCACTCCGTCATTAGCTGTATCTTATGCCTTTATTATGGCCACAGGTACCATAGGGCAACGTATCGGGCACATGCACCCTTCTTCCAGCCTGTGTTTCCAAAAGCTAAGTTTTGGTGCTAAATCAGCCCTGGGTAGGGATCAGCTACCAAGATATCGACCATATATGTGAAAAACAGACTGCAGCACTCATCAACTTCTTTTTAAGCCTTTATTGGCCTTCAGGTGAAACAATGGCGACTTGCCATTGTTTCACGTGAAGGCCAATAAAGTCTTAAAAAGAAGTTGATGAGTGCTGCAGTCCGTTTTTCACATCTATCTATCTATCTATCTATCTATCTATCTATCTATAAGAGAAGCAGCATGTTTGCTGGTATTATTCGGAGTGCAGAGCGTCCCAGGAACTCCTTCTAGTCCCTATGTTACCTATGGTTCAAAAAAGGGCCACAGCACTTCCTTCTATTGCAAGGGTTGGTTTAATCCAGCTCAGGCATACATGGCCATGCATTTATCCAGATCCAGATGCGATGAACGCAATTGCCTTCACACACATTTTTTTGGAAAAATGTGTGCAGGAAATTGCAATCCGGTAAACGGATTGCTCTTGATGTGTAATCCAGAGCAATGCGGTTACCGTATGCTTAGCTCATCCCTGCTGGCGCAGGGATAAGCAAAGTGTTGGATGTGTATTAACACATTAATTGTTAATATTAGCTGTGGGCAACATGTCTCTAGGAGGTGCCCACCCCCCCAGAGACATGCTGGCCACTCTTCTCAGCATGTTATGGGTTAATAAGCCATTTACAGTAAGCCGGCTATTGTCAGCTTTGTACTAATTTATGAATGAAGCTGCGGCTCCCCTGACAGTAGAGCAGATACTGTACGTAATGTATGTATAGTATCTGCCGCTGTCCAATGTCCTGTAGGCATTTACATTAGGTCTATGGGCAGCGCACCACCCTCCTATGAAGATGTCATTTGCTATTTGTGATTTCACATAAAATAAGATTTTATTGCAGCCTTTTTCTTTTTCTTTGACTAATATCTGCACTAATCCGAACCTCCCACTCCCAGCTCCAAGACTTCTCCCGAGCTGCACCAATTCTCTGGAATGCTCTACCCCAAGAAATTAGGGCTATCCACAACTTGCATGGCTTCAGACATTCTTTAAAAACACATCTTTTTAAGGCAGCTTATCATGCTCCCTAATAGAAGTCCTTTGTACTGTATATAGCCCTTTTACTATCTCTCTGGACATAACTCTCCTTCAAACTACACCCAACCCAAAAGCTCTGCACAGATTGGCTGGTGACTATTCATATAATTTTTCTCTATCCCCCTCTTACTTAAGATGCCTGGGCCATCATTATAATAAGCCCCTGTACCTTGTGTAACACCAATCCCGTTGTAGATTGTAAGCTCATTTGAGCAAGGTCGCTTTATTTTTGCTTTAATTATTGTATTGTATTTTTTACATTGATTCTATGCTTATTGTATTGAATCTAATTACTGTACTGTATTTTTTACATTGTTTCTCTGCTTTAATTATTTTACTTTTTACATTGATTTTCTGCTTATTGTATGGTATTGTATTGTATTTTTTACGTTGATTCTCTACTTCAATTACTTACTGTATTGTATTTATTTTTTTATTGTTACCTATGACCGTTTGTATATGAACCACTGTATTGTAAAGTGCTGTGGAATATGTTGGCACTATATAAATAAAGATTATTATTATTTTATTTATTATTTTCTGCAAAAAAAAAAATAAAATGTTTGTTATTGTTGCATCCATACAGTGAACACTAAATGTAGAAATTCAAATCCAGAACTGAAGTTTCTTAAAGGGAACCTGTCAGGTCGATTTAGTCTCCAAAGTTATGACTATCTGTTCCTGCAGCTTCTAAACACATCGCTAACCATCCCTGTCTGCCCTAATGGTACCTTCACACGCGGCAGTATCGGCTGGTGATATGAGGCGATCTAATGTGCGCGTGGACGTTTTTCATGCTCTCCTCAGATCGCTGATGGCAGTATTACACGCTGCAATCTCACCCTGAAAGAAAGGCGATGTGTCATCCCGGAAATCGCCTCACCCACAGCGGAACCAATCCGGTGGAATTCCCTCGCCGCTTCACATGCCGCAATCCGAAAGGCAATGTGGGCGTACATGGTCAGTGCTGAGAAGAGATAGGCGTGCCACAGTGGTTTACACAGCGCCCCATATGTGCTCATTGGACAACGCAACAGCGTTACGATTGGTCAGCCTGCTCTGGAAGGCTGGCTAATACATGACGCCATTGAAGATGTGTATGTTGCTGAATGGACAGCTCTTCAAATATGGCGCCCTGTGAACTGACAGCTAATGGGAGCACAGTAGCCACCACCAATCATCGCAGATGGGGTACGGACTACAGCACGCTGTGGCACGCCTACGGGAAATCATAGGTGATGCTAATTCCATCACTATCGCCCTATAACACGACACAACCCGGAAATATCGCCTTCACGATTAAGACTGATTTCAGAGCAGTGCTCAGGAATCAGGCGACAGGCGAGAGGAGATTTATCGCCGCAAAATTCCCCAATCACACGCCACAACTGTGAGGCAATTTCACGGCAATTGGTCCTGGGCCTTTAGGATTCCCAGGCGAGATTTCGGCGTGTGACAGTACCATAATAGTGTCCTATATTGGCTTTGCAAAATGAGTTTGATACCTACAATTTCCTGTGACTGCAGCATCCAGTCTCTGGTGTGTGGAGACTGTCTGGGCGTTCTCCTGGCCTCGTCTCCCCTCCTGGCTTTTGTTAGCACGCCTTACTGGGCGTGAGAAGAGATTCCCCTGGCGCGCTCCCGATTCCATTGTAAGGTCCCGCCTTTGTGTACGCTGCGGCCACAGGTAAGTCCCTTCGGCATCTGCACATTTGCACCACCATCCTATTTAAATTTCCCGATCCTTTGAATAACGCGGCAGTGGCCACGTCATTTCCGCATCTGAGCACTGCGCAGACATCCGAGCCACACTTGTCCTGTCTCTGTTAATGACGCGCCCCAGAGTCGCCGGTGACATCATTTCGGCGTCTGCGCAGTGCGCACACATCTGAGGTGCACTGGGCAGTTTCAGAGAGCTCAGTGCACCTGCTCTGAAGTCTTCACTGACGCTTCCGTCAGTAAAGGCAGAGGCTGGCACATGCAAGCTGCGTACCGGAGTACTGTCCTGTGTCAGCATTATCACAAAGGCTGTTTTAACAGCCCCCCTATAGTACCACCAACGATCAAAGGGGTACTAAAATCAAAAGGTGTGTACCCCTCCAAGATACCACTTGTGTGTGACTGATGCACAAGCTTTAGAGTTGTATGTATGTATATATGTACGTGTGTTTTTTATATATATATATATATATATATATATATATATATATACACATGAAGAAATGTATATTTACATATACATGTATGTACATGTCTGTATATATATGTATATACGTGTGTTTATAAATACATGTATATATATATATATATATATATATATATATACATATGTACACACACATATATATACACACACATGTAGCCCCATCGGGAAAAAAAATTACAAGTTTGGAATCACTATAATCCTAATAATAGAAGTAAAGAACGTTTGGCTCTTAAACATTGGGTCCTTCTTCATTAAATCTGATGAAGTGCATTACAGTACAAGTGCAGTTACAGTCATAGCAAGTTCTGTTCTATGCATTTTAAGTGCTTTCCTCACTCCTGTTTATGATCTATTTGAAGAGTGGGGGAAGCGCTTGAAACATGCAGAACAGAACTCATTATGGATGTGTGGCGCCCCTGCAGACCGGTCACCACTAGATGGCGCAGCAGCCAGGATTGGTAAGTCAGTCTCCCCACACAAACACGTTCCCGATCCTATGTCCAACGACTCTATGCCAAGCAATGGGATAGCGTGAGAAGCCAGGTGGTGTGTGTAAAGTTAGAGTTAGAGAAGGACCCAGTGAGGGGAGTTAAGAACACTGAACAACACAAAAGTTAAGTTTCCAGTCAGCCATGGGAAGTCTAGGAGTGATGACCAGTCAGTAGAAGGAGAGAAGAAAGCACCACCGTACAGGACTGAGAGTACAGGGACCTGAGCCACATGAGGCTTATCCGGGTCCCGGGCTGCAGACCGAGGGAAAGAAAAATGGAGTCCAGGTGTGCTTGAATTAGTGAGGACACTGGTGGACTGGACTGGAACCAGAGTGCCTGCTCTACTGAAGTGGCCAGGACACTGACGGGAAACAAATCATGATAGCTTCCGGGGTCACTCCAAGAAGTCGGGCTTTCAGGTAGTGAACATAGATCCCACAATCTTATCACAGGACCTTCGATCCCGGCGGGGAATGGTGCAATCCCTTTTGCGGTGCTTTTGGATCCCGCTGTCAGTGACAGCAGGATCCAAAGGGTTAACAGCACCGATCGGATCGCGGAAGAGATCAGCTGAGATGTCGGGTGAATGATGCGAGCTCCATGGTGGAGGCAGGCACCAGACCCATGACATACATGCACATCATGGGTCGGGAAGGGGTTAAGAGCCTTCTTTACTTCTATTAGATTGATTCCGCTGTGGCTGAGCTTTTGTCCAATCTCTATATGGATCTGAGATGGGCATGATGGTGAGCAGGATTCTTTGTTTCCTCCTAACCTGGAGAAACATGCTACCAAGTTTTATGTTTCACTACACAGAGAAACAAGAAAAAAAAAATGCAAAATTGCAAGTGGTTTTTTGCCATCTACAGGTACATCTCAATGAATTAGAAGATCATCAAAAAGTTAATTTATTTCAGAAATTCAATAAATAAAGTGAAACACATATATTATATAGAGTCATTACACACAGGGTGATCTATTTAAAGAGTTTATTTCTGTTAATGTTGATGATTATGGCTTCCAGCCAATGAAAAGCTAAAGGTCATTATCTCAGATATTCTAAGTAGGGAGGATGAAGAGATAAAAACCACTCTGCTATATTCCATGAGACATCAAAGGGTGAATATAATATTGATTTATTAGTCAACACATTTCAGGGCTCCCAGAAACATGGCAATATGATATTGATTTGACCGGAGGCCAGGGAGCCCAGAAATGCATTGACTGATAAATCAAAATTATGTTCACTCTTTGGTGTCTCAAGGAATATGGTAGCACAGTTTTTAACCCTTCATCCTCCCTACTCTATATGCACCACGCTGGGGACTGCAGCAGCCGTGATATGCTTTTATAGTGGTTGTGACTCTCACAACCACACAAGGTGAAGCCTCTGATACATATTTACATCATATTTTATCTCTCAGACCCTTCATCCTCACTACTTTAATTTTCTGAAATTATGACCTCTGGATTTTCATTGGCTGTAAGCAATAATCATCAACATTAACAGAAATAAACACTTGAAATAGATCACTCTGTGTGTAACGACTCTATTTAATATACACTGTGTTCCAAATTATTATGCAAATGTTCTTTTTTTCTGATTTTCCTAAATGGTCAGTGCAAATGACAGTCGGTGTAATAAAAGTCATCACCCGTTAGAGTATACATCGAATTTATCCCAATGATAACAGTTTAATCAGTATAATCTTCAAAATTAAAAAAAACTCTAAATGCACTGTTCCAAATTATTATGCACGGTAAAGTTTCTAAACATTTGACATGTTTGAAAGAACTGAAAATGCTCATTTGTTGAATTTGCAGCATTAGGAGGTCACATTCACTGAAATAAAAAGCTATTTAACTCCAAAACATCCTAACAGGCCAAGTTATATGTCAACATAGGAACCCTTCTTTGATGTCACCTTCACAATTCTTGCATCCATTGATATTGTGTGTTTCTGGAGAGTTTCTGCTTGTATTTCTTTGGATGATGTCAGAATAGCCTCCCAGAGCTGCTGTTTTGATGTGAACTGCCTCCCACCCTCATAGATCTTTTGCTTGATTATACTCCTAGGGTTCTCTAAAGGGTTGAGCTCAGGGGAAGATGGTGGTCACACCATGAGTTTATGTCCTTTTATGCAAATAACAGCCAATGGCGCCAAGTTATAATTTGTAGCATGAGATGGTGCATTGTCATGCATGAGGCCGATTTTGCTCCTAAAGTCACATTTTTGCTTTTTGTACCATGGAAAAAAGTTCTCAGTTGGAAATTCTATATACGTTGCAGAGGTCATTTTCACACCTTCAGGAACCTTAAAGGGGCCTACCAGCTGTTTTCCAATGATTCCAGCCCAAAATATGACTCCTCCACCTCCTTGCTAAAGTCGCAGCCTTTTTGGGACATGGTGGCATCCACCAACCATCCACTACTCTATTCATCTGGACCATCCAGAGTTGCTCGGCACTCATCAGTAAATAAAACTGTTTGAAAATTAGTCTTCATGTATGTCTGGACCCACTGCAACCGTTTCTGCTTGTGAGCACTGTGTAGGGGTGGCCGAATAGTAGGTTTATGCACCACAGCAAGCCTTTGAAAGATCCTACACCTTGAGGTTCGAGGGACTCCAGAGGCACCAACAGCTTCAAATATCTGTTTGTTGGTTTGTAAGGCCTTTTTAGTAGCTGCTCTCTTAATCCGATGAACTTGCCTGGCAGAAGCCTTCCTCATTCTGCCTTTATCTGCACGAACACATCTGTGCTCAGAATCAGCCACAAATCTCTTTACAGTACGATGATTACGCTTAAGTTTTCATGAAATATATAATGTTTTCATCCCTTGTCCAAGGCATTGCACTATTTGTTGTATTTGGCAGCAGAGAGATCCTTTTCCTTTCCCATGATACTTGAAAACTGTGGCCTGCATAATATTGTGGAACACCCAGTTTTCCTTTTATTGGGCTCATCTGCCAAACTAATTATCACAGGTATCTGAGATTGATTTCAGGGATCCAAAGAACCCTGAGACACAATACCATCAATGGGTTTCATTGAAAAAAAATAAAAATAAAACCCTATGACACTTAAAACCAATTTGCATAATAATTTGGAACACAGTGTATGCATTTCACTTATTGTATTGAATTACTGAAATAAATTAATTTTTTGATGATATTCTAATTCATTGAGATGCCTCTGAGTCTGTACCAAACAAAGAAAAAGTTCTGATAAGTCAATGGCAATGAAAAATTGCAGAAGTTATGTCTCTTACAAATACCGGAAGAAAAAACAAAAGTGGGACAATTATTAGCAGTGTATTAGCAATGAAATTGATTGACAAGCGATTCAGTTTAGTTTTTCACATGGGTGGATATTGGACTTAGAGAGATTAGAATCTGAGAAAAGTACTTGTACTTCTATAATAATGTTTTTCTCTTTGTTAATAGACTGAAAACATTACAATTTACCTGTATATGGATTGGTGAAAATGTGTTTGGTCCTCCTGCCGGGTTTCCAAAGACTTGATTTTGACAGTACGGAACAAATGGCTTCTTGTATGAGATGAAGTAGGCACCGGGCCAGGTTTTCAGTATTAGCATTACACAATGACAGCTCCGGTATACTCATCCAAAATTGTATTTAGTTTCTCTGACTCATGAAACACATTTATTGAATTTTAGAAAGCTGCGGTTTGTAATGCTCTGCACAAATACCCGTTTGTGAGAACATTTTTGTTCATTTCCTTGACACCATATTATATTCTAGAAATCTAATATCAATCATTTTGCCATTAACCTCCTGTGCAATGCTTATCGAGTTTCCTTGCAGCATTAAGCCTTGTCAAATGACTAAACCAAGTGTACTCCCCACTATCTTAAGATGATTCTGCAAAGGTCATTCATCTCAGTGATTGTGTTGTCATAAGTATTAGGTTATTGGCATATTTTACCATGAGAGAGAGCCGGAATGCAGATATGTAATCCATCTAAGTTTAGAGTAGTTACCTTTATGTTATATTTATTGTGTGAAAACTTTTAACTTCCTGGAGAGGTAAAGAGTCGAAGTACATTTTTATACTATCTAAATCAGGGATCTCAAACTCCAGGCATCAAGGGCAGCAAACAGTCAAAGTATTGAGGATTTTCTTAGTATTGCACAGGTAATAATTAAAGGCGTTATCTGCCCAAGAACTAACAGGCAGGTGACCGTCATCTACCTGCCAGTTGTGCCCAGGACCAGTCCCCTGTGTTAATCCCTGGCACAGAGGGTTCACAGACCCCCTCTGGCCGGGGACAGCATGGTGGCGTCAACAAAGCAGAGCAGAAGAGCAGAGGCTTCTTTTCCGCTCTTTTCTGCAAAAGTGGGGGCACAGCTAACGTCACGCTGATTGACAGCCAGCTCCTCGCTACCTGATTGGGGGAGCCGCCTGTTAATCAGCATAACGTTTTCTACGCACCCGTCTACAGAGCCGAGAAGCCGCCCCACAGCAATGAGTGGAAGCTGAAAAATCGCCCCTAGGAGTGGTCTCAGCGTGACATGCACAGATGATAATTCTAACCCCTGTGCAATGCTAAATCCTAAAAACATGCACTGTTTGCTGCCCGTGAGGCCAAAAGTTTAAGATCCCTGATCTAAACCATGGATAGTCCAAACAAAAAGACAATGTAAGGAGTATAGTAAATGTGTAACACTAAATATGTGTGCTAATTCAAGAAACCATATATGCATTAATCCACAAATCCATCATTTTGATGTTGTAAAATTGAATTACCTAACTCTTATTGCTAGAGATTAAGCAAGATTCCAAAGCTTCTAAACCTCCTCCCCAAAAATAAATGTAACACTGCGGTCTTCACTGATTGCATCCAACTCTTTTTAGGCTCTTAAAACTCTTTCCAACTGGTCGATTTTCCATTTTTTAAGTTTTTTTCCCTCGCTCTATTCTAAGAGATATAATGTTTTATTTTCCCATGTACATAGCCATGAGGACGCTTTTTTTTTTGCAAGCTGTACGTTTGAATGACACCATCCACGTTATCATGTGATGTACTGAAAAGTAGGAAAAACACTTCCAAGTGTGGCGCGGTAGCGAAAAAAGAGCAATTACGGAATTTTTCTGGGAGTTTTTTGTTCAAAGCGTCCAGTATATGGTAAAACAAGACCCGCCATATGATTCTCAGTTAAATATGATTATGCACTTATCAAACTTGAAAAGTTTTTCCTTTATACACGATAAATGGTGAAAAAATTCATAAATTGGTAATAGTAAAAAAAAAAATCCTTCAAGGCCAAAAAAACACAGTTCTGGTGTTTTTACTTTTTTTTGTCATTAGGGTGTTTACCAATTGGATTAATTATTTTATTTTTGATAGATCAAACTTTTAATAACGCTGGAAATCTAGCTTTAACAGTAGAACCATTATGACAAGTACAGGATTCTTCATTATGGCGCTGTCATGTCACGTTACTGGTGCACAGATGATCACATAAATGTATACGCCCTATGCTGGTGCATATTAAATGCCACTGTCAGGGATTGACAGCAGCATTTAACAGGTTAACAGCAGCAGGCAGAGCTGCACTCCACTTCACTTGCGGCTGTAAGAGGCAGATGATTTCTGAATAATTCAACCATCATCTGCCTGCAAAGATATAGGCTCGGTGTGCAAGTTCACACCAATGTCAGGGAGCAGATCTATAATGTACCAGTACCTCATATGTAGATTATGGGATTATGGGCAAAGACAACCTTAGTAGTGTCAAACTGAGACCTTCATATACCACCATAGGTAAACTGATGGCAAGAGCAAGCAAGCACACTGATTTCAAATAGTTCTTTCTTTCTTAAGAAAATCTCTTTATTACTCTATCAAATGAACTATTTGCAGACTACTACACTCATCTTTATTATGGAGAATGCACATTTTCTATGTATTTTCTTTAAACTCAGCACCATTATGTACCTTTATATATGTTCATATAGTACATCATATTCAGGGTTTCTTGCCTTGCCTTGAGTTTGTTGCAGTAGGCCATTTATCATCAATCTGTCCTTGTACCTCAACATCTGACGTGGACCTTGTATGAGGTAGCGCTCACTGAAGGTATTAGGAGATACTCTTTTGGCAGCGGAGTAAAGCACATTTTAATAATAATAACAGTAATAATAATAATCTTTATTTATATATCACCAACATATCCTGCAGCGCTTTACAATGAAGAAGTTCATATACAAACAGTCATAAGTAACAGTTAACAAAAATACAGTTATTAAAGCAAAATAATGACAGCCCTCCTCATAAGAGCTTACAATCTACAATGAGGTGGGGGTGACACAAATTACAGGGGCTTATTTAAAATGATGGTCAAGCCATCTTGAGCACATAGGGAATAGATAAGAGCTGTATGAGTGGTCACCAGTGATTATTTCTAATGCTTTTAAGTCTGGTGGAGTGAATAGGCTATGTCTAAGTGACTTTCACTAGGGAGCATGACAGGCTGCCGTAAAAATATGTGTTTTTTAAGGAGTGCCTCAAACTATGTAAATTGTGGGTAGTCCTAATTTCTTGGGGTAGAGCATTCCAGAGAGTTTGTGCTGCTCAAGAGAAGTCTTGGAGCCGGGAGTGGGAGGTTCGGATTAATGCAGATATTAGTCTAAAGTCGCTTCCAGACTGTAGAGACTGGGTAGGTGGATAGACAGAGATGATGGTAAAGAGGTAGGGAGGTGCTGCACTATGAAGAGCTTTGTGGGTGAGAACAAGAAATTTGAATTGAATCCTATAGTGTATAGGCAGCCAGTGCAATGACTGTAACAGAGCAGAAGCATCAGAGAAATGGTTAGACAGGTAGGTGATCCTGGCTGCTGCATTAGGGATGGACTGGAGAGGGCAAAGCCTAGTGGGGGAGGCCACTTAATTAAGAATTACAATAATCAAGGCGGGAATGGATCAGGGCCACGGTGAGGGTTTTTGACATTTCCATGATGAGGAAAGGGTGGATCCTAAAGATGTTCTTCAGGTACAGGCGACAGGAGCGGGTGAGAGATTGTATAAAGGAGGTGATGGAATGATCGGTGTCAAACATAACATCCAGACAGCGAGCCTGCTGCCTAGGCGTTATTATGGTACTTTGTGGGGGAGATGTCAGATTTAGAGAGGTTAGTGGAGTGCAGTAGTTCAGTTTTGGAAAGGTTGAATTTTAGGTAGAGAGCAAACATGATATTGGAAATTGGGGTTAAACAGTCATTGATGTTCTTTAGTACAGCAGGGGTAAGGTCAGGGGATTAAGTGTATAGTTGTGTGTCATCAGCATAAAAATGGTACTGGAAGCCAAATTTGATGATGGATTTTCCAATCAGGGCCATGTAGAGAGAGAAGACAGTCAAGGACTGAACCATGAGGGACCTCAATAGTGAGAGAATGAGGAGAGGAAGTGGAGCCAGCAAACGATACACTGAAAAAGTAGTCAGAAAGAGGATGAGAACCAGGAGAGAGTGGTGTCCTTTATGCTAATGGAGTGCAGCATAATGAGTAGGAGATGGTGGTCAACAGTGTCAAAAGCTGCAGAGAGGTCAAGAAGAATAAGCAGAGAGTGGTCTTCATTACATTTTGCCATCAGAAGGTCATTGGTCACTTTGATGAGGGCAACTTCTGTAGACTGTAGGGGCAGAAACCAGACTGGAATGGATCTACAAGAGACTGAGTGGAAAGGTAATGGGTGAGGCGGGATTAGACAATGCGCTCCAACAGTTTAGAGATGAAGGGAAGATTGGAGACTGGTCTTTAGTTATTTATACAAGATGGATCAAGATACGTTTTCTTTAATAATGGAGTAAAGATAAAGTGTTTGAAAGAAGAGGGGAAGATGCCAGAAGATAGTGAGAGATTAAAGATTTTGGTTAGGTGAGTGGTGACCACCGGAGAGACTGGAGTAGGTATGAGGAGATGGGGTCACTGGTGCATGTAGTAGGATGGGAGGAATGGAGGATCCTGGAGACTTCTTCTTCTGTGACTAAGTCAAATGTGGAGAGTGAGCCTGTCACGATAGTCTCTCCTACCTGGGAGAGTTGTAACTGGTTTTGGACCTGAAAGTTTTTCTTTCCTTTCCTGAAGAGGAGTTAATGTCAGTATCTGCTGCCAGCAAGTTCTTGTTCAGGTGTGACCACTCTGTGATTACTCCTTTCCCTTTATATAGTAACATGGTTCCAACATGCTTTTGCTGGTGATTGAACCTCATTACTAGTCTGGTTTCCTCAGGAGAAGGAAGCTGTCTGGAGAACCTGAGCATTGCCAAGCAGTCTGCTGCCTAGGAAAAGTGGCAGCATGTGTGAAGTGTTTTTTTTTTTCCTTGAGTGTCTCCCATTCCCTCTTGCCTTCCTTATTTGCAGTGTTTGCGACTAGCGCATCCGATGACCATTCCCTATTTAGGGCTAAGATCAGGGCCAGCAAGGCACTAGGTATCCTTCTTGGTGATGAGTTGAAAGAACTCGTATAGGGACGGTAGGGAGATCAGGGCAAGCCACAGGTGAGTGCAGGAGGTCACCTCTTCCCTGTTCCCTACATGCAGGGCACTCCACTGTATTTGCCCCCCTGGTGTCTCTTGTTTTGTGTTGTGCACCGGACATCATTGGTCCATGCGTCACTGTCTTACACAGTAGCTGGACATTCCCCTTAGTCCAAGCGTGACAGAGCCTGAGGAGATGTGGGGTGGAATAGGAGTAAAAGTGCTTGGTGGCTGGGAGCTGATTTTCTATTTTCTCTGTGAAGTAAGAAGCCAGATCATCAGCAAAGAGATTAGTGATAGGGGCCTGTACTTTAGGGCTGAAGAGAGAATGAAAGGTGTCAAAGAGTTTCTTTGGATTGTTGGATATTGAGGAGATCAGGGTTATGAAGTAGGTCTGTTTGGCGAGGTGAAGGGCAGAGTTGTTGGTTCCTAACATACATTTATTGCAAATTACTTCCCCCACAGGTTTTCAGCTGAGGGGTGCTACTTGGTCCAGGCTGCGAGAGTCATTGCAGTCATTTAAAGCCAGATCATGATAATAGAAGGAATGAATTGGGGACAATGATGAGTGTAGAGAATCTGTGAGTGTATGAGTGTTAATGGCTTGAAGATTTCTGAAGGTGTGATAGGTAGGACTGTGGGGGGTTGAAAAGGATTTGTGAGCATGAAGGATAGAATGTTGTGGTCAGAGAGAGGAAGAGGTAAGTTGTCTCAGGAGGAAGTTAAACAGAGCTGGACAAAGACTAGATCAAGGGTGTTACCTTCTGTGTGTGTCTCAGAGTTGAGAGCTGTGAGAGGCCAAGAGAAGTGGTTAGAGATAAAAGCTGGGATGTTTATGGGGTATTGAAGTCTCCCAGAATAAGGATTGGCAATTCTGAGGACATGAAGTGCAGCTGCCATGCAGAAAGATGGTCGAGGAATTGGGTGGGTAAACCTGGGCGGTGGTATACTGCTGCTACTCTGAGGGGGAGGGGATGGAAGAGCCTAATGGTGTTAACCTCAAAAGAAGGGAATGAGATTGAATGAGCTGGAGGGATGACCTGGAAAGTGCATTGTGGAGACAGGGGTAAGCTGACTGCACCACCATGTCTGTTACGGGGTCTCAGGGAATGGGAGGAATGTAAACAACCATAAATAATAGTGGCAGGGGAAACAGTGTCTTAATCCTGGATCCAGGTTTCACTGAAGGCTAGCAGATTAAGACAGTTAGTGAGAAAGTATTTTTGGATGAAGGGAAGCTTGTTGCATACAGACTGAATTTCAGAGTGCACAATTAAAAGAGGGAGATGAAGGTACAGTTCATAAGTAATGTTAATAAGGTTAGTAGGGTTTCTATGTGAGGTGGGGAAGGGGTTGAAGTTGGCAGAGGTTGGACCGGGATTAGGAGAGATATCACCTGACAGGAGCAGCAATAAAAAGCAAAAAAAAAAAGTTTTTGGATTTGTGACATGGTTTATGATGCAATACCCTGGAATATGATGGACTGAGATTATTAAGTAAGGTGAAGACAGCATGGGAGCTGTACATGGTGGAGGGAAGAAGACAGGGGTAGGGATGAGCGAGTATACTCGTTACTATTCAGTACTCGTCGAATAGTACAGTACTCGGGTTACTCGTTACTCTGCGAGTTTCCTTGCGATTACTCGCTAAGTAACGAATACAATGTAAGTCAATGGGAAATGCGAGTAATTCCTCAGCTGCTGGACCCTGTAAAGAGGTCTGGCGGCAAAGGAAAAGGCTGCAATGGCCCACATGATTGTTTAAAAGCCGGCGGTAAAAAGCCGTTGGGTTTAAAAAAATCATTAAACCCCCTACTCGCTTCCCTGCCGCCTGACAGCCCTAAGCGCAGAACTGAAGGAGAAAGCCGGCGGTGCAGTCTTCTCACTGCCGGCTCTCCCGCCGGTAGTTTCAAATGAACAGCTGATTCTGGTCAGCTGTTCATTTGAAGTAGCGATGCTATCAGGGTTCATGCGAGTTCATGCTTGCCTGCATGAACTCACATGAACTTTCCCATACCCGGGTGCACAGCTCAGCTACATATCTGGTAGAGGTTCTCTACCAGAGATGTAGCTGAGTGAAAGAATAACCCTGGATTGGACTAAGTCGAACGGAAGAGGATTTATAATAAAGATGGAGTCTAATTGTTGTTTTGTTTTTTTTCTAATGAACATTTTTTTTCTCTGTGTTGTGTTTTTTTAAAAAAAAATCACTAGAAATTCATGGCGTTCATGTCTAATATTGGCGTGACCCCATGAATTTCGGGCTTAGGGCCAGCTAATAATACTAAGCTGGCCCTAACCCCTTTATTACCCAGTGAGCCACAGCACCAGGGCCCTGGATGAGCTGGATACAGCACCAGAGGATGGCGCTTCAATGAATGCGCCATCCTCTGGGGTGGCTGCAGGCTGCAATTCAAAGCAGGAGGTGCCCAGAAAGCTTTGGCCTCCCTGCGCTGCGGATACCAGCCCCCAGCTGCCTAGCTGTACCTGGGTGGACATAGAAATAGCGCGAAGCCCCACACATTTTTTTTTTATTATTTCATGAAACTCATGAAATAATATTAAAAAAAAGGCTTCCTTCTTTTTCTGTTTACAGGCAGGTACAAATAGGCACCTGGGGGTTGGGGGCATGTTGTTTAGCAGCTCCAGGATCCAGCCTCTCTCTGTCTGTGCTGCAGTGATGTGGAGCTGAAGGCAGGACTAATGATTTGCATTCTGTGAGTAATAGAGAGGGGGGAGGGAAATGCCTGCACAAGCAGAGCAACACAGACAGAGAGAGGGTGGATCCTAGAGCCTGCAAAACAGCCCGCCCTGGTGACTAAAGAATATAGCCCCTGCTAATTATAATCACTAATGAGTAAGTATTAAAATGTTTTTATACACTTTCACAGGATGCTTTTAGGAGACAAAAGGAGTGTGGGATTAGTGAATGGATGCTGCAGGGACATCTTTTGGTAGCTTAGGAGGCGTTCTGGAGGTGACAGGATCCCTTTAAATTAGTTCTTCCAGAAAAGAGGTTTCCACAATATCTTCTTCAGCACTGAAGTTATACAATACATTGCTGTCTGGAGTATTTATCCAATATTTTAGGATTTTCTCTTCTTATCTTTATTGCCAAATTCAATGCTTATTCGCTTTCTTAAATCACCCTAACATGGCTGCTACATTCCCTGCTTTAGCTTTCGTACATTCTATTCTAGTCTCTCCTTATAGCTTGCACTATACCTTATCCTGTGCAGTTGAGTCTGAGTTGATGTGAGCCCCCCGGGAACTGAGGAAATCTTGCGCAATGTACAAAATGGGGTTGAATAATTTTTTGTCCATTTACATGGATTGAATCGAAAGTTGTTTGACTTCACTGGTACCTGCACATTTTATTGAATTAAATGCAAATTCAATTTGTATTGACTCAATTTTTTCACGTGTGGTAGTTTATTTTGTTACAGAATTGGATTGTGCACCTTTATCAACTTATCTTTTCTATCTTCTTTTGCAGATGCAATAAAGGCTCTTTCCATCTATGCAGTCATTTATCTTCTTTTTTACTTCTATTGGCTTTTTTTTTGCCTTTTTCAACTTTATTTTTATTTCTATTTCTTTTTCCCCTCTTGTCTTAGGCACTTTCTATTTTTAATGTGATGGATGTATTATCTACGATCTGCATTCCTTTTTTAAAGCAGTAGTGTTCTTTCTACATCAATCATAAGTGACATTCTTCAATATCAATGTCATTTTACCGGATGTTCTGTGCTGCGCTTCCTTGATGTAGTGCCTGTACAGAATATGTAACTTGTGGCATCAAGTTGTCTGTTCAACATGGTATAGGCATCGTTGTATAAGATTGTTAACTTTCATTTCTCGTTTCAGATTCTTGAAATCAGGAAGCAGTGTCCTATTTGCCTCTACGATGTCTCAAGGTGTCTATGTGCTAACTGCTTTCTTAATCCTAAAATGTTAAATTCAACTTTTATTGAAAGACAATTGCACAATAGTAATATAAATACAGTGTACATTATTGTAAGATAACATTGGTAGAATGGTGCATTTAGTGCAAAATCATTGCGTTAGAAGTCTGTTAGGCAGCATTCACACACAGCGTGTTTTTGGCATTTACACAGCGCTATTTAAGGTACCATTACACGGCACAACGTTGATACAATGTCGGCAACGATCTCAGGGGCGCACGGTTGTTTTTGGCATAATTTCAACATCGCTGGTGAGATGTCACATGTCTAGATATCGTGAACAACTCACCAACGATGTAGTGAGCAGGTATCATTCGAAAACCAACAAACGAACCCTGCTCATTGCTGTGAATGGGCGAAGTCGTCCATGACATCGTTATCGCGGTGTCACACAGAACAATGCAAAAGGTTGCTGGAGTTGAGATCGTCAGGTTTACCAACATGTTGGTAAACCTGTCAACTCCAACCCAACGATTTATCGTTGCAACTTGCCGGAGTCACACGCAATGAGGTCGCAACAACATCGCTGGTACGCCTCCAAACCCGTGACGTATCAGCGATGTCGTTGACGATGTTGTGCCATGTAGTGGGACCTTTAGAGCTGCGTAAATGCCTGAAAGGCAGCTCCATTCACAGGACTGCCTTTCTGTGGTTGTGCTTTGCACTGCATAACATATCCACAAAAATGAACATGTTAATTCTTTCCGCCTTTTTTGGTGCGCTGTTTACTCACTTAGCTGCCGATCCCGCGGAGATCTCTTCATACCGGCACCATAGGACCTTATACAGGACCTTAAACAGCACCATGAGACTGGGCGATGTCACCAGTTACATGGCGCTGCAGGGTCCTAGAGTCCATGGCTTACTGCAGGCCCGGCAGGGAGGAGAAGACACTGGCGGTCTGCAGGGGAGCGTGGCGAGGTAATAAAAAGCGTGTCGAAAAAGCACAGACTCTTCACACACCGAACGCTGCTTTCTGTGAGAATCCGTTCTTGGTGCACTTTTGCGCCAAAAACGGATCCTCATAAAAGCGCTGTGTAGACACAGCCTAAAAGCATCAACGCACTGTGTTTTTTTAATTTCTCGACTGGATTGGTGCTTTAAATCTACATGCCTTCCCCCTGTCTTATAGTATGTCTTATACTAATGATGGTGGCTTGGAATAGTTAGCATGATTGAGGCTCAGTTCTTGGACATCCTGTCCCACCCCTACAGGCTGGAGGATGTTGCGTTTTGTGGTGTGGTGGACCTCGCTGGGTGAGAGGGGGACATACCTCTTGAGCGGTTACATGTCGCCGATAGATTACACGACTCAGGTCCTTCCCACAGTAAACACAGAGAATCAGGTACAAAGTTTATTTTAACGTTTCTTTTAGTTCAAACCTGTACAAGTGTGGCAGCAGGCACATATCTTTAGCACAGCATTTTCATTGTACATATTCAGATTAATAACAATAAAGTTGCTTAAGATTTGTTACCTACACATCAGAACACCTTCACATCCCTTTTCTCTGGAGGTTTTCCAAGCGGGTTTCTCAGAACTATGGCAGGTAATGTGTCATATGCTTGAAGAATTTTCATAGAGAGCCTTTCAGTTCCAGAGGAGACAAGGACCAGGGTAATGCCATAGCTCCTGTAAAGGGCCTTAAGCTCGCAGTTGTTTTGGTTTCGGACACAAAGATGGATACCTGTCTGAGTTGGTATGCCTGCTAGGAATTGTGAGTGGCTCAGCTTGCAGTATATCCACTAGCACAGTCTCCAAATTTGAGGCCATTCATTCATTTCTAGCCCTCATGTCTCTTGTCAGTAGTTGTTTTCTCTTGGAGATCTTCACTCTGCCACACTTTCGATCTGCTGCTTCAGAGCTAAAGAATCCACACACTAACTGCAACCTGTTAGTATGTAAGACCTGCATGTTCGTTCTTAACTCAAATCAAACTCTCTATGAAGAACTAAGATGGAGTTAGTCTTGTTCACTGCAACTGGCTCCTCTCCTTGTGGGCTTTCCCACAGCTTAACTACTTCTTATCCTTCTGTTATCTATTCTATCAGCATTACCTAAACTATATTGCACTACCAGTTTAGAAAAAGAGCAGGGCTGCACACAGGATAAACATGCTCATTCCAATTATTGCATCACAGGGGTGTTACAGGTGGGGGTGCATAGGAAGGAGGACCGGGTAGCCCCGATGATACAACAAACGTTTCGTGCTCAGCTGGTGCTTCTGCGGGTACGTTTCGCGCTCAGCTGGAGCTTCTGTTGGTACAATTGTACCCGCAGAAGCGCCAGCAGAGAGTGAAACGTTCGTTGTACCATCGAGGCTACCCGGTCCTCCTTCCTATGCACCCCCAACCTGTAACACCCCTGTGATGCAATAAATGGAATGAGCACATTTATCCTGCTCTTTTTCTAAACTGGAAGTGACATATCGCTGTGTGGAGGAAGTGTGCACCAGGAATAGAAGCTCACAGTGTGTGGGACCTGCATGAGAGGTCCCAGGGGATCCTGGAGGGCTGCTGGAACTGACAGAGACGCATGGAGGGAGTGGTGGTGCTGGCTTCAACCTGCAAACTGGTCACTTTATTGCAATATTCCTTATTTGACCCGACATTAAAAATCTCGGGGCTTAATACCAGTTGGCAATACAAATCTGGTATTAATTCCTTATTACCCAGCGTGCCACCACCACCAGGACCGCGGGAAGAGCATAGTAAAGTGCCTGGAAATAGCGCTACGATAAATGCACCATTTTCAGGGGTGGCTGCGGGCTGCTATTCAGTAGCACTGGGGGGTCCTAAAACAATGTGCCCTCACCCCGTTCAGAATACCAGCCCTCAGCTGCATAGTTTTACCTTGGCTGGCACTTAAAAGTAGAGTGGAGCCCACACATTTTTTTTGCTAGCCAAGGTAAAATTACGTAGCTACGGGTGGCAGATCACAGGTGTTCACTTTCACTGGGCTAGACTGAAAAATACCGCGAAGCCCTACGTGTTTATTTTTACTTATTTATTTATTTAGCACTGTATGATGGCAAGCTGGTTGCCATACACTAATGTATGGAGAAACAGGACGAAGTGCTGGAGATCTGCGCTGCTGAAACGAAAACCAGGACCGGAGAAGTCTGGTGCAATGGTGTTTCTTTATTCCGACGTGTTTTGGAGCAACCTCTCTTCCTTCCTGAGGAAGGAGCAGAGGTTGCTCCTAAATGCGTTGGCAAAGAAGAAACCCCATTGCAACAGACTTCTCAGGTCCTGGTTTTCCTTTCAGTAGCGCAGATCTCCAGCACTTCGTCCTGTTTCTCCAGCAGTTTGCCACGTTGCACATAGGAGTGTGGATCCAGAGGCAGCTGTTTATGAGACACATCTTATAAGATGCCTTCATTGCTTACGGAGTTACCAACAAAAATTTGGATTTTGTTTACATTAACCCACCGGAGGCACTAAACAACTGCCAATCAGTAACTTTTTTTCTGATAAGTAGTTGGTCATATAATTTTGTTTAAAAAGGCAGACCACTCTTCAGATGCACATTGTGTGATCTGTAAGCAGTGTGCATAAGTCACATCACGTTTTTTATACATCCGTGGTGATCCTTGAATTTCAAGACTCACACGGACAGCCACAGATCTGTGCCAACAGATGTCACTGATGCCCACAAATCCGTCATCAGCAGAGGTACCTTGCTTCTGAGCATGCATAGTAGAGCAAATCAGATCTGTTTTACAGATCCGTTTTTTTTACGGATCCATTTTGATTCATCACCATAGAGCTCCATGTTATTTGAAACGGACAGCAACAAATCTGTTTCTGTCCGATTTTTTCAAGCCAGGCCAAAATCGGAGCAGGCTCCGATTTTGTGGACAGGAAAATAGCTGGCACAAACGGATTCATCACAAAACTGACACAATCGGATGCTAATAAGGACCAATCCGTGCACCTCCATGGCCATAGGGATACATGGAGGCCAAATTGGATCCGTGGCTATCAGTTTTACAACGGATAGACACAGATGCACAAAAAATGTGATGTGAAGGGGGCCTAAGACTAGGGTCAGACCTGCATCAGCCCTCAGGTTGACGATTTCATTTAAAACTTAACGGCATGTAACGCTATGCGTCAGCTACCTATTCATCACTATGGAAACCTGATGCTTGTGGTTTGCAGCTTTTTCCTGTGCGCTCAGCAATAGTGCATATCCAGTCTTTGTGAGTGGAGCAGGAGGCGGCTGCACAAAGCATAAGGTATCTATAGTGATGAATAGGCAGCCAGTGCATAGTGATACATGCCGTTAAGGCCATGTGCTCAGGCTAAGGAATCCTAAGTTTCTAATGGATTTGGCAGGCTGAGGGCTGATGCAGGTCTGACCCTAGCCTAAGCTGCCATTTTTCTAGGCAAGGAGGTTTTGCTTACAATGGACGATGCCTTCTGAGAGCAATGATCTTTTGTGTGGTGCAAAAGATCATTTCACTAATGAATGCTCATGTTAGTCCTGAGTAAGGATGGCTTCATATCACGGTTTTTCAGGTCCAGGGCTGTCCTGTGTGAACTGACAGCCCCGGATCCGATTTTGCCCCTATGTTATCCCTATGGTGCCAGATGGGGTCGGATGGCAGTTATTTGCCATCTAGTTTGGTGTCTGTCCGGCAGGATCCAGCTGTTTTCGTTTTTTGCCCGGACACAAAATCGGAGCTTGCAGCATTTTTTTTGTGTCCAGGGCAAAAATCAAACAAAACTGGATCCTCCAGGATCCTCATAACATGGGAGTCTATGGGCGCCAGATCACGCTGGATCCAGCAGAAAATCATGCCGGTTCCCGGACACCAGCTGCTGAAATTGCAGAGGCCGCTGAATTTCAGCACCTGGAGAGCTCCACGACTGAAAAATCAGTACTGCGACCAGCTCCCCTGCAAGCCGCTCTGCTGATATTTCAGCACTGGACAGTGGCACAGACGATTCCAGCACAAAACAGGATGGGAGGGCAGATTTGCCCTCCGGTTCTGTTTGTCCGGGTCTGTCTGGTGCATCCTGCAAAACATCGGACAGAACCTGACAGGGAAAAAACGTGGTGTGAAGCCAGCCTTAGTAGATTTTATTAGCTCTAATTTTTGGACAAATATGAATTTTCTCTTTATGCCTGCGGTCACACATAAGCCCTGGATCCGTTATTTGCATCAGTTTTTCCACTTTAGAATTATAAGTCCAAAAACTGATGCTGTTAACGGATCCTGGACTCAGGTGTGACTGCTCTGCTGTGTGTTTCAGCGTTTTTTGGGTGCAGTAAAAAAAACGGATCCATTTTCTTAAAATGGGGATCTATGGAAAACGGATCCATTAAAAAATGGCACATATAGGCACCATCCGTTAATGGATCCGTTTTTGCTAGCATTTTTTTGGGCAAAAATGGCAAAGGTTGGGTCTCATTTGGAAGGCTCATTACCGCATCCAGATCGCATGAGCTTTCAGACACATTTTGAGTTCACAATGTGTCTTTAAACCCGGATCCGGTAACCGGATTGCTCAGAATGTGCAATCCGGTTTCCGGATGCTTTGTTCATCCCTGCTGCCGCAGAGATGAACAAATGGTTTATGTTAATAATAGATGTGAGCAACATGTCTGTAGGGAGTGCCCACCCTCCCTAGAGACATGCTGTCCACATAGTTAGGCATATTAAGGGTTAATATGTGCAATTATAGTATTGCCAGCTATTGTCAGCATTTACTATTTTCTGAATGAAACCCATAGGCTCCTCGCTGTAGAGGAGATACAGTACGTAATCTGCATACTGTATCTGCCACTATCCAGGGTCCTGAAAGTATTAACATTAGGTCTATGGCAGTGCGCCATGTATGATGTATTCACATCTATTATTAACATTAACCCTTTGTTCATCCCTGTGGCAGCAGGGATGAACAAAGCATCCGGCTACCGCAGGCATTCACATGTGCCTTTGCAGTAGCCGGATGGGCTCCCATAGGAGCCCATTATAGGTCTCCTGCTGCGGTTTGCAAACCGCTGTGAAAACTGCAGCCTGCATGATTTTTAACGCAGGCTGCAAATCCGCAAGCGGTAACCGGATTGCATGTAGTGCAATCCATTTTTATAATGGGCTCCTATGGGCTGCGGATCCTGATCCGGTTTTGAGCATGTTGCATGCTCAAAACCGGATGCATATCTGCACAGGAGGCTCAAAAACCAACCTTAGGCTAGGGTCACATTTGCGGCAGGGCACTGCAGATCCTGATCCTCACTTTTACTGCTCAAAACCGAATCAGTAACCGCAGACCATAGGAGCTCATTATAGTAACCGGACTACACTACATGCAATCCGGTTACCGGTTCCGGTTTCGTTGATTGCGTGAAAAATCATGCAGGCCACGTTTTTTGGAGCAGTATCTCTGCCGCAGCAGAATTCCTATGCGGCTGCCACAAGGCATATGTGAATGTCTGAGAGCACCGGCTGCTTTGTTCATCCCTGCTACTGCAGGGATGAACAAAGGGTTAAATCTTAATAATCCATGTGGGCAACATGTCTCTAGGGGTGCCCACCCCCCCAGAGACATGCTGTCCACACATAATTAACCCCTTCGACGCTATTGTCGGCTTTTTAAAAACTTTTACATTGACAGCTGCCGTACATCTTAAGGCCAGTTTACACACACAGATAATTGTGCAAAGATTGTTCGCAGATCTCTGGTTGCAGTGAAATCATGGACACATTGTTCCATTTTGTGGTCGTGTACAAATGTAACAATGTGTCCATGATTTCACTGCAATCAGAGATCTGCGAACAATCTTTGCACAATTATCTGTGTGTGTAAACCGGCCTTTAGATAGATATTGGCTGAAGGATTGTTCTGCTGATGTTTTTACCTACAGCTTTTACTTGATTTTCTCATGCGCTGGAGCAAGTGCTCCTTCTAACCCGTGTTACTCCAGCTTTAATAGGGAAGGCTACTCCGCCTGTAGTTGGTCTGTGCTGCCGTGTTCTTCGGACCCAGTGCTGCTGGTCCGTCTCTTTCCTCACACTCCCCTGGGATGCTGGCTATGGACGAGCTTTCTCTCCATGATTTCTCTGACTCTGTGGATTCTGCATCTCCCTCCAGCCCAATCCCACCAGGACGTGTGTGTCTGTCTTTCTGTTCTTGTCTTTTCAGCTCAGCACCCTTGGCCTACTCGGTTTTTGCTTCTCAGCCTACTGTGGCCTACTACCTCCTTCCTCCTCCTCTTCCTCTACTTGTACCTTCTGACACCTGACCTACATGCTTCCCACCCACTGTCCTCTAAACCCACCACCCCTTGCCCGCCTAGAGTTCCGGGCTCCCGGTTGGGTGCTGCCTCCTAGTGGTGTGTGGGATGTCTGTGAGGGTGTTTAGTGTCTAAACTGTCTTTTCCTCCTACCTGGCTGTAGTTCCCTATGTGGCCACCCTGGTCGCAGGGGCACCACAGTAACTTCAACACCTAGCTGCTCATCCATCATCCCTGGAGGCCCTACGCAGCGCTGGTGCATTCACCAGATACCACAGGTGGTGTTACGAAAAACTTATAAACTTTTATTCCTATTCCAATTACCCCTTTTTAGTTGACCAGCAGGGCCACGGGTCTGGGCAGGCCACCAGTGACATCCCTACCGCAGCAGAGGGCCCATATACCCAAGTCCCCATACCCTGGGCTAATCAGTACCAGCATGTAAATGTGGCAGTGTGGAGACAGGTACAGCATGAAGATAAACAGTGTCGAGCCCTCAAGGGTCGGGGAACTCAGATCTCGGGCGGTTGGGTGCAGGGGTGTCACGGGTGGTCGGTGCCCGAATGTGTGCCCTTGGGATGACACTAAAAAGGGGGATTTTGATGGGGAATAAAGTTAATAAACGTTTTTCGTGACGCCACCTGTAGATCCGGTGATGGCACCAGCGCTACTGGGGCCTCCGGGGTGATGGGCGGCAGCAAGGTGTTATGGCTCCCTACAGGTAGAGCGGGGTCCCCGAGGCTGTAAGGGTAGAATGGTGGAATAGGGTAGCGCAGTCTCCGCTGTGAGACTGGAATGTCACAGCAATCAGGAAGAAACACAGACACTTGCTCACTCTGCACGGGTACTTCGGTAATCTGCAGCTTACAGTTCATGCAGTTGTTACAGCTGGGATAGCGGACCGGGTGGTCCTGGCAGTAGGCAATGTCCCTCTGAAGCTCCAGTGATGTTCCTTCTCTGTCCTTCCTCTGCGCTCTCCTTCTTCCTTGCGCTGCCCTGCACGAATCCCGTTTAACCAGGCCTGTCGGGTGATATGGGACACCTTTCTTTAAAGGGGCCCAACCCGGTTTGGTGCTTCTGGTGGGGACTGTGTGTGTTGGACTGGATTGTGCTCCTATGAAGCTTGCAACCACGCTGGTAATTTACGGCTCAGGGATAGACCTCTGTACCACTTCGGAGCCGGTACCCCGTTTCGGACTGGGCCCCAGGGTGTTCAGTTACCCTGTGTCTGCCGCTCTCTGTCTGGGCCGCCACTCAGCAGGCGCCCTCCCCGTTACTTCTTCTCTCTGCTGTCTTGTCTGTTCTGAACCTGTACTGAGCCTGTTCCCACTCTTTTCCCACTCACTATATTCCCTAGCTCTCCTCCCACCAGGACCGGTTACCCTGGTAATGGGCTGTCCAATAGGCCCCCTGTCGCTAGGTGTGTGTGTGTGTGTGTGGCTGTGGAGCTTCAGGATTCTATTACCCCCTACCAGGGCAAAGCATACTGCACCTTCTGTTAGGGGTGCAGTACCCTTTTGTAGCGCGCTGACTACAACAGCATCAAGCGGAGTGGTGTTGAGTCCATAGTTCATAAGGGGGACAGTGCGGAGATTTTAGTTCATAAACTTTGATAGTGTAAGGCTGCGTTCACATGCGGCGTAATTGCTGTTTTTTTTGCAGGCGTGTTTTTCCCCGCGTTTCTTCCTTCGCTATTTTGCGGCCATAAAAAAAACGTGCTGCATTCACACACCAAGTTTTTTATGGCCGAATTATTCCCCCGGGAGTCGCAGGAGGATGTTGTGTCACATGGGGAGGAGGAATCCTGTGTTCCTCCCCCGTGTGACATGTCAGGGATGAAGTTTTGCTTTCCCAGTGTATCTACATACACTATCTACATATGACCTGCCCAGGAGTCTTTGGGAACTCGGTACCTATGCGTTTGTGCTGGGGATGTCTCGGTGGCCTGTGCCCGAGCCCGTGCCCTGGGGTCACTTGAAAAAGGGTAAAAACAAACATGGGAAATAATAAAGTCTCGTGACGCCACCTGTCTGTGGATTCTGGTGAAGGCACCAGCGCTGCTGCAGACCTCCGGGGATGAAGGACGGGCAGCTTGGGTGGTACAGCTACCCACAGGTGGAGCAGGATCCCTGGGGCAGTGAAGAGGTGATGGGGATTTGCACGGAGGGGTGGCTAGGCAGCCGGGCCGCTGCAACAGTTTCTAGGCCGGACAAGTTCAGGGATGGACAAACTGACACACACTGTGAATTGTTTCTGTACCTTTAATGGTGGTATTGCAGGCACTGTCCAGGGTACGTTCCAGGTGGTCGGGAGGCACTTCTGGATTTCCACAGTGAGTGATGGATAAGGCCTCCTTGTCTCTTTTCCCTTGGTGAAGTCCCTGACCCGTGTAAAACTAGTCCTGACCTCCTCTGTGTCTTTCTCTCACCCGTGCTGTAATGTCAAGAACCTTTGTGTGGACTACCGCTATGACTTCTCCTGCGGTCCCTGGCTCTCCTGTTGGTTGCGTTACAGGTGTCCGGGAGACTGGAGTCTCCTTGGTGAATCGGTGTGTCATATATGATACAGTCTATATAGAGTTTCTCTGTCAGATATTGCTGGCACCCAGGATTCTGTGTTCATAAATGATTCCAGGCAGAATGAATCCAGGCTTCAGAGAGCAAGTCACAGACAGATTGCAGGCCTGATTCTGGAGCACAGGTTAACCAGCTGAAGTAGTTTAAAAGGGCAATTGGCAAGAAACAGGGCAGGGACATCAAAGCTGAGGACTCCATATTGTTTGAGGGCAAGAGTCATTACACATGACAGGAAACAAGATGGCCGACGACAAGCTGAGAACTCCATATTGGTTGAGGGCAAAAGTCATTACACATGACAGGAAACAAGATGGCCGACAAAATACACTAAATGCAAACATAACAACAGATATAGCAAAAAAGACTGAAAACCTTACATTACTCCCCCCTTAGGGACAGCCTCTGGATGGCCCCAGTCCAGGCTTTCCCGGGTACCTCCGATGGAACTGGCGGAGTAACCGAGGAGCATGGAGATTGGAGGCCGGCTCCCACGAGTTGTCCTCAGAAGAATAGCCCTGCCACTTTACCAGGTATTGCACCCCGTTTCTACGCAACCTGGAGTCCAGGATCCTTTCCACGACAAACTCCTCCTGGCCATCGATGAGTACCGGAGCAGGAGGGGAAGAAGAACGACCAGGGAATGAATTGGGAGTCACAGCCTTTAGTAGAGAAACGTGAAACACGGGGTGAATCCTCATAGATCTTGGAAGTTGAAGGCGACAGGCAACGTTGCTGACGAGCTTATTAATCTTATAGGGCCCAACGTACTTATGACCCAATTTGGATGATGGTACTCTCAATTTAAGGTTCTTAGTTGACAGCCAGACCAAATCTCCTACCTTGAAGGTTGGTGCAGGTTTACGAAACCTATCTGCCGCTTTTTTATACCTGTCCTGAGCGGATTCCAGATTCTCTTTAAGCAGATCGAGGTTCCTTTGTAGAGAGGTGATTCTGTCGGCTACAGCTGGAAGAGGTGAATCTATGGGAAGTCGAGGAAGGATGTTAGGATGATAACCCAAATTGGCATAAAAGGGTGACTGCTTGGTGGAAGCGCTCTGTGAGTTGTTATAAGAGAATTCAGCCAGTGGAAGCAAATCCACCCAGTCATCTTGTAGGTGGCAGATAAAACAGCGGAGATACTGTTCAAGGGTCTGATTAGTCCGCTCGGTTTGTCCATTTGTCTGCGGATGAAAGGCAGAAGACAGGTTAACTTTGATGTCCAACGCAGCACAGAAGTGCTGCCAAAACTTTGAAGTGAATTGCACCCCTCGATCAGATACAACCTCATCCGGTACGCCATGCAGGCGAAACACATTTTGAATGATTAAGTCCGATGTGTGTTTCGCAGTGGGTAGACCAACACACGGAATGAAATGGGCTGCCTTTGTTAACCGATCCACCACCACCAGAACTGTGTTCTTCCCTTGAGAGGTTGGCAACTCCACAATGAAGTCCATAGATATGGATCCCCATGGACGGGATGGAACGGGTAGGGGTTGTAATAGACCCGTAGGCGAAGATCGTGGAGTCTTGCATCTGGCACAGACTTCGCAAGAAGTGACGTAACCTAGAACATCTCTTCTGTATGTGGGCCACCAAAAGAAGCGAGACAGGAATTCTTGAGTCTTCAGAACTCCTCTATGCCCCGCTATCTTAGAATCGTGGACGAGTTGCAGTACTCTCACCCTGACTGCTTCAGGAATATACAGGCGTTGCCCCTGAATCCACACACCGTTCTTATATACAAGACTTACTTCACAAGACGGTTGTGCCAGCCAGGGATCCGTATGGTATGCTTCCTTGATGTCGTTAAGCAAGTCTTGATTATGAAGCACTCCCAGGAACCTGGAATCAGAGATAACAGTCTTACGAGACGTGAGTGGAATTGTCTCAGTTGAGTAGAGTCTAGACAACGCATCGGCCTTTCCATTACGCGATCCTGGCCTATAGGAGATAACAAAACTGAATTGGTTTAAGAAAAGACTCCAACGAGCCTGGCGAGGAGTCAAGCACTGATAAACTCAAGATTGCGGTGGTCAGTCAACACGATTATCTGCTGCGCAGCTCCCTGAAGGTGGTGTCTCCATTCCTTGAAGGCTGCGATGATGGCCAACAATTCTCTATTACCCACATCATAGTTCCGTTTCTGCAGGAGACAACCGCCGGGAAAAGAAAGCACAGGGATGTAAGACTTCTTTCTCACCTGTCCTCTGGGAGAGGATAGCTCCGATGGCACTGTCTGAGGCATCCACCTCTATTATGAAGGCCAGTTCAGGGTTAGGATGCACCAGAATAGGTGCCGTGGTGAATTTCTCTTTCAAACGGGAAAATGCTTCTTGAGCCTGGGGGGTCCAGGTAAAAGCAGAGTTCTTGCGGGTAAGCTGTGTAATGGGAGACACAACCTCAGAAAAGTTCCTGATAAAACGCCTGTAGAAATTAGCAAACCCTATAAAGTGCTGGACCTCCTTCACATTCTTGGGGACCGGCCAGGCTTTAATGGCTTGGATCTTACCCTCATCCATACTAATTCCTCGTGATGACATTACATACCCCAGAAATTGGATCTCCGTTCGATGGAATTCGCACTTCTCCAGTTTGATATACAGATGGTGTTGTCGAAGGCGTTCTAAGACCATCTTCACATGTCTGTGATGCTCCTCTGTGGAATTAGAAAAAATCAAAATATCATCCAAATAAATGACAATGAATGTATCCAGAAGGTCCCTAAAAATGTCATTCACCAAATGTTGGAAAGTTGCTGGAGCATTACATAAACCGAACGGCATTACTAGATATTCAAAGTGTCCGTAGCTTGACCTGAAAGCTGTCTTCCATTCATCCCCAGGTCTAATGCGGACCAAGTTATAGGCCCCACGGAGATCCAACTTTGTAAAGAGTTTTGCATGCCGTACTCTCTCCAATAATTCAGGGATCAACGGTAGTGGGTAACGGTTTCTGATCGTGATTTTATTGAGCTCCCGATAGTCTATACAGGGCCTAAGAGATCCATCTTTCTTCTTCACAAAGAAGATTGGTGCACCAGCAGGAGATGAAGAGGGGCGTATGAAGCCCTTGGCTAGATGTTCGTCTATATAGTCTTTGAGAGCCTTTAGCTCAGGCCCTGCCAAAGAGTAAATCTTGCCAAAAGGTATTCCCGCACCTGGTAACAGGTCTATCGGACAGTCATATGGACGGTGAGGGGGTAGCAGGTCTGCGTTCCTTTTGTCACACACGTCAGCATACTCACGGTATATGGCTGGTAGCTCAGAGACTGATGTTGGTCCTTTAGGAATGGAGCAGACTGAAGCTTCTGGACTTATCTGTTTCTCTGGAAAGTGCAGTTCTTTAGTTTCCCAGTTAATCGTAGGATTCTGAGCCTGCAGCCACGGCAGTCCTAGAATAATAGGGAAATGAGGAGAAGAGATGAGCATAAATGACAGACTCTCTTGATGGTCATTACCCATGAGGACCTTCAAGGGCTCCGTCTCCTGATCCACTGGTCCAGAGTTTAACAGTGAGCCATCTACGGTCTCCATCTGTACAGGAGTAGCCTTCTTTACTGAACGTACTCCAAGTTTCTCAGCGAAGGAGATGTCCATAAAATTGCCGCTTGCCCCTGAATCAATCATAGCGGAGGTAGATACCCAGACAGAGTGAACCCTGAGCTTGAGGGGAATAAAGCAATGAGAATTGTTGTTCTTACAACTCAGCTGGGAAACCGCTGAAAAAACCTGAAAAACTGCTGCAGTAACACGTGCATCGGGCTCAGAGATAACAGAGTTCAAGTCTGAGTAATCAATGTCTGTATCCTCTACTCTCTCTGGGATCTGTGGTTCGGACCTGACAGAACCCCTCTCACAGCACTCGCAGTGTATGATGGCTGCAGTTGTCTTACGAGAACGACTGGGGCAGTTTATAATGAAATGTCCTGACTTACCGCAATAGAAACACAGATTTTCCTTTACTCGATGTTCCTTACGTGCATCACTGACCCGTCTCTGTAAAGAGTCCACCTGCATAGGCTCAGGTTCGGGTTCTCGTATAATCCTGCTCAAGGACTCCTTAGCTGGAGAGGGAGGAAATAAATGATTAGTGCGCTTTATCTCCGACCATCTCTCCTGTCTGCGTTCAGTAAGCCGAGCATCGATCCGAATACAGTAGTTGATAAAATCTCCTAATGCTGTAGGTGGGTCGGCACGAGCGAGTTCGTCCTTAATCACAGAGGATAATCCTTTCCGGAAAACCGACTTCTTAGCAGAGCTATCCCAAGTGGTGTCGAGAGCCCATCTCCGGAAATCCAAAGCATACTCCGCTACCGAGCGCTTACCTTGGCTTAAAGTTAACATGGCTGATTCCGCTGTAGCACCGCGGTTTGGATCATCGAATACCTGCCTCATAGCTGAAATGAAAGTATCAAGATTATTTAGACAGTCATCGTCAGTCTCAATTAGGGGGTTTGCCCATGTGAGAGCTTTGTTGGAGAGCAGCATAATTATTGTCAATACTTTAGATCGCTCAGTAAGGAACTGTGGCGCATGAGCCGCAAAAAACAGTTTGCATTGATTAATGAATCCCCTGAATTTTTCCCGTTCACCGCCAAAACGGAATGGTGGTAGCTTGGGGATTCCAATAACCGGGGTTGAAGTTGGGATGTGGACGCGTCCCTCCAGAACCTCAATCCGGGTTCGTAAGTCCTGCGTGGTTTGTCCGAACACCTGCAGATTATGATCACCGCGATCCCGCAGGCTTGCAAAGCTGGTCTTCAATGCCTGTAGGTCAGCAAAGATTGAATCCGTCACGTCGCACAGATGTTTAACGGGGTCCTCCATATTCCCAGAAGCTGCACGGCAGAAAGGCTGGAAAGGAAGAAAAGGAGCACAATAGTGTTTACCTGTGGTAACACTCCTGACTTAAAAGAAGGGAATGTGCTCACCTGGAAAGGTTGTGAGAAGCCACAACCACTATCATCACATATATCGATATCTCAGATCCACGGTCTGCAGCAGCTCTCCAATGGCAAAAGATCCAGAAATCTCTATACAGGTGGCAGCAGATGCAGCACTGTCCTAGACCCAGCAGACTCTATTATGGCTCCAGAATCTGTCATATATGATACAGTCTATATAGAGTTTCTCTGTCAGATATTGCTGGCACCCAGGATTCTGTGTTCATAAATGATTCCAGGCAGAATGAATCCAGGCTTCAGAGAGCAAGTCACAGACAGATTGCAGGCCTGATTCTGGAGCACAGGTTAACCAGCTGAAGTAGTTTAAAAGGGCAATTGGCAAGAAACAGGGCAGGGACATCAAAGCTGAGGACTCCATATTGTTTGAGGGCAAGAGTCATTACACATGACAGGAAACAAGATGGCCGACGACAAGCTGAGAACTCCATATTGGTTGAGGGCAAAAGTCATTACACATGACAGGAAACAAGATGGCCGACAAAATACACTAAATGCAAACATAACAACAGATATAGCAAAAAAGACTGAAAACCTTACACGGTGTTTCAGCTGGGCTTGATGCTCTCCTGCAGACTCGGACTCCGGTGTCCGAGTTTCTTTCTGGGTGAAGCGGTATGGCTCCTCTGCTCCTCTCCTCCTTAAGCCTTACCTTCGACCTCCCTCGCAGGCCCTCACACTGGCAAGGCTGGTCAACTGGCTCGGGCCTAGCGCGGCTCCGACACACCTTGACGTCTTCCAGTACTTCCCCGTACTGCACTAACTAACTCCGCCCCCAGCACCAGTATTTATAGGGGATCTTGCTTAAAGGCAGCAAGTGGAGCTCCCCGTACTGTTCTGGGGTGGAAGGTGTTGTATGTATGTGGGTTACCTGTTTTGGAAATCCATCCATGCCCTAGATGGTCCTGTGGCTTCCTGTAATGGCAGGGTGCCACACATACACTATCCACATACACTGTCTACATACACTGTCTACATACACTGTCTACATACATGTATCAACATACACTATCTACATACATGTATCTACGTACACTGTCTACATACACGATCTACATACACTGTCTACATACACTGTCTACATACACTATCTACATAAATATATCTACATACACTATCTACATACACTATCTACATACATGTATCTACATACACTATCTACATACATGTATCTACATACGCGATCTATATACACGATCTACATACACTATCTACATACATGTATCTACATACACTATCTATATACACGATCTACATACACTATCTACATACACTGTGAAAGCAAAATAAATGAGAATTTTCACACTGCAGATCCAAAACTTTACCACTGCTACTATGGGCTAAGAAACCACTGGGGAGGGTTGCCATTCTGCTTTATGTGCTGCCTCCATTTATTATATTTTCTCTTGATTGTGTGGTGATTATTGTTCATAAGGGGGGATAGTGTGGTGGTTATTGTTCATAAGGGCAGACAGTGTGGTGGTTATTGTTCATAAGGGCTGACAGTGGGGTGGTTATTGTTCATAAGGGCTGACAGTGGGGTGGTTATTGTTCATAAGGGCTGACAGTGGGGTCGTTATTGTTCATAAGGGCAGACAGTGGGGTGGTTATTGTTCATAAGGGCAGACAGTGTAGTGGTTATTGTTCATAAGGGGGAACAGTGTGGTGGTTATTGTTCTTAATGGCAGACAGTGTGGTGGTTATTGTTCATAAGGGCAGACAGTGTAGTGGTTATTGTTCATAAGGGGGAACAGTGTGGTGGTTATTGTTCATAAGGGCAGACAGTGGGGTGGTTATTGTTCATAAGGGCAGACAGTGGGGTGGTTATTGTTCATAAGGTGGGACAGTGTGGTGGTTATTGTTCATAAGGGCAGACAGTGGGGTGGTTATTGTTCATAAGGGCAGACAGTGGGGTGGTTATTGTTCATAAGGGCAGACAGTGGGGTGGTTATTGTTCATAAAGGCTGACAGTGGGGTGGTTATTGTTCATAAGGGCTGACAGTGGGGTGGTTATTGTTCATAAGGTCTGACAGTGGGGTGGTTATTGTTCATAAGGTCTGACAGTGGGGTGGTTATTGTTCATAAGGGCTGACAGTGGGGTGGTTATTGTTCATAAGGTCTGACAGTGGGGTGGTTATTGTTCATAAGGGCTGACAGTGGGGTGGTTATTGTTCATAAGGGCTGACAGTGGGGTGGTTATTGTTCATAAGGGCTGACAGTGGGGTGGTTATTGTTCATAAGTTGGGACAGTGTGGTGGTCATTGTTCATAAGGGCAGACAGGGGGGTGGTTATTGTTCATAAGGGCTGACAGTGGGGTGGTTATTGTTCATAAGGGCTGACAGTGGGGTGGTTATTGTTCATAAGGGCAGACAGTGGGGTGGTTATTGTTCATAAGGGCAGACAGTGTGGTGGTTATTGTTCATAAGGGGGAACAGTGTGGTGGTTATTGTTCTTAAGGGCAGACAGTGTGGTGGTTATTGTTCATAAGGGCAGACAGTGTAGTGGTTATTGTTCATAAGGGGGAACAGTGTGGTGGTTATTGTTCATAAGGGCAGACAGTGGGGTGGTTATTGTTCATAAGGGCAGACAGTGGGGTGGTTATTGTTCATAAGGTGGGACAGTGTGGTGGTTATTCTTCATAAGGGCAGACAGTGGGGTGGTTATTGTTCATAAGGGCAGACAGTGGGGTGGTTATTGTTCATAAGGGCTGACAGTGGGGTGGTTATTGTTCATAAGGGCTGACAGTGGGGTGGTTATTGTTCATAAGGTCTGACAGTGGGGTGGTTATTGTTCATAAGGGCTGACAGTGGGGTGGTTATTGTTCATAAGGGCTGACAGTGGGGTGGTTATTGTTCATAAGGTCTGACAGTGGGGTGGTTATTGTTCATAAGGGCTGACAGTGGGGTGGTTATTGTTCATAAGGGCTGACAGTGGGGTGGTTATTGTTCATAAGTTGGGACAGTGTGGTGGTCATTGTTCATAAGGGCAGACAGGGGGGTGGTTATTGTTCATAAGGGCAGACAGTGTGGAGATTCCAGTTCATAAACCTTGTTAGTGCGAGAAAGGATCACACTGCAGATTTGAAACTTTGGCACTGCTACTATGGGATAAGAAACCACTGGCGGGGGGGGTGCCATACTGCTTGATGTGCTGCCTCCATTTATTATTTTTTCTCTTAATAGTGTGACAGTTTTAATTCATAAGGGAGACAGTGTGGTGGGTATAGTACATATGGGGGAAAGTGTTATTATTAATATTGCTTATATAGCACCACAAATTCCACGGTGCTCTACATGAGACAGGGTTATATACAAAAATTATAGATATGGCTTACAGTAAACAAATTAACAATGACAGACTGGTACAGAGAGGAGAGGACCCTGCCCTTGCGGGCTTACATTTTACAGGATAATGGGAATAAGACAGTAGGTCAGGGGTGCAGCAGATCTGGGGGTGGTGGGTTGGCATCTCTGGTAGTGATGAGGTGGCTGCTCTGGTGATGGTGAGGCGGCAGCTCTGGTAATGGTGAGGCAGCAGCTCTGGTGATGGTGAGGCAGCAGCTCTGGTGATGGTGAGGCAGCAGCTCTGGTGATGGTGAGGCAGCAGCTCTGGTGATGGTGAGGCAGCAGCTCTGGTGATGGTGAAGCAGCAGCTCTAGTAGTGCCAGTAGATATTCACGGGGAAGTCATCGCACCAGGGCATGCAGAGTTCAAGCTTGATTTCAGAAGCAACGACACCAGAAGTCAATAGGACAATAGTTATGGGCAAATCAACAATGAAGTCACTGAAAAAGGTCTTCACATCAAGGAATATTTCCCTGGTGATGAAGACACGGCTCCTACATAGTCTGGTCTCTTCTGTAGTAACATATGGAAGTGAAACCTGGACAATAAAAGAACCAGAAGAATCAACACCCTCAAATTGTGGAGCTGGAGAAGGATGATATCAATACCATGGATGGCAAGAAGAACAAACACATCAATTTTGTTTCAATGATTTTTATTAATTATTCAAATGGGGGAAAGGAATAAGGAATATTAAGTCTTACAGCATTATATATTGTTACAGAAATGTCATATAAGAAGGGGGGAAGGATGTAGAGATAATAAAAGGGAGATAATCTAGAGTCAGTTAAAATATAAATACAGTTCAAATCTTAAACCTTACATAATTCAAACATTTAGTGTATTTAAGTAGCAAACAAATAGGAGCCTATTTGTAGGGATAGGGATATGAGTACTGTATAATATTACTAAAGAAAGTGCATTAAAGATGGGGGGGATGATAGGAGAATGAAAAAAGATTAAAGAGGTGGGGGGAAATTCAGGGATATAAAGTCAGGTGAAGAAATCTGAATGGAGAGAGTAGCATATTGAATTACTGAAAAACAGCATTGGAGTTGTGGAGCCATGTACTCCATCTGCTGTGGTACGATGTATGATTTCCACTGAAAAAAAAGCTGGGCTTTGTAGTCCGCGCTGACCTCAAGAAACTTCCAGTCCAATAAGGGTCAATCAGGTTCTGGTTTATTTTCCTACGCGTTTCGTGGCTTTAAATCTGCCACTTCACCAGGGCCCTGAATGATGATAGTAGGGATGGTTTTGTGGCGCCCCTGCGACCAGGGCGGCCACAGGGTGAACTGCAGCCAGACAAGTTAAGACAGTTGACTTTAAACACTCACACACCGACACACTCCGACCCAGAGCCACTGATTCTATGTAGGGCAAGGGGTGGCGGGAGTTTAGAGAAGTGTGGGTGGAGAGTAGGGCAGACTGGACAAGTGTGTGGAGGAACTGTAGTTAAACATGGGAACACCAAATTGGAGGCAGTCAAAAAGAACAAAACAGATTCCCAGGAGGAGAGGTTCCCTGGAGGATGCAGAATGTTGGAGGCTGTATTCCCAAGGGAGAAAGCTCACTTCATAGCCTGAGGTGATGGGAAGAAAGCCACAAGCAGAGACACCTCTCAGCTACACAGAGGGAAGTGGGAGGACAACGGGCCCGGCAGCCGCAGATGTGGCGCCCCTATGGCTAGGCGATTCAAGGTGGTACAGCACCCCAAACAGAAGGTGTAGTACCTCCTTACTAATGGATTTGGGGTTTCCTTGTAGAGTCTGTCCTAAGCACCCATACACTAGCCCCTCCCTTAGCATAGGGACCGTATATTCAGTAGGTCCAGGGGGTGGAGCTTAGAGTAGAGCGGGAGAATTGAGTGACAGTTGAGCTAATTTTAGTCAGACAGTGCAGTGAAGGTAGCCAGAGAGAATGTGCCTGACAGCGTTCCTGACAGGAGGGCGCCTCTTAGAGAGAGGTGACCCGGGAACCAGAGGGCACGAACCAGGCCTGGATGGAGCCAGCTGGGGAAGTCTGGGGTCGACAACGGCATACTGGAGCCGAGGCAATCATTGGTCTATCCCTGGTTAGTGAACTGACAATCTGTGGGACCGACAGAATGGAGCCATAGCACTACAGACTGTACCTTTACCTCAGTCCTATATTGGGTCCAGGACACTTTAAGGAAAAAGGACCGAATTCCGGTGGCAGGAGGATTAATGCAGGGAACTCCCGTCCATACCGGTAAGGAACCGAATGTACTTAATTGTAACAGACCAGTGGACTGGCGTAGTAGCTCTGCAGAGTGGCTAAAGAGAGTAAGGAGGAACACAGACCCCGAAAGCCATTAAAAGGGATCATCAACAGACTCTACAGGATCACCTTACAATCTGTGGCTACGTCCCCGTTCAATCAGACTGTGACTATGTACTGTATCATCTACCCGGTACCAGTAAAGTGACGTATGAGTTGAATCGGTGTCTGTGCTCCTTTCCTCCGGCACCCAGAGGGTCTCAGCATCATCAGAGGGGTAAGAACTACAACTCCCCTCATCTATCCCCGCTGCCCTGAGGTAAAGCTCCACCTGTGGGGACCTGTACTACTGAGCTGCACCTCCATCACCTCAGCGGCCGGCCGCAGCGCTGGTAGACCCTATTACCAGGTACCACAGGTGGTGTCACGATACCATTCCCCCCCCATCATCATCACCCCTATCCCCTGCCACTGAGGGTCCAGGGCAAGGATCCAGGAACCGACCAGCCGTGATTCCCCCATCGAAGCAACCGCCCATCCCGGTATCTGAGTACCCCCTACCCTGTCAACCACCTCACAGAAACCTTAGCTGACCGGAGGAACCCGAAACTGAAAGCCAGTGAGGCAGTAGGAGCTTGGTGAGCCCAAACCATACCTGGGTCACTGGAGGGCTAAGCCACAACAGCCGGCTCTGTAGAGGTGACCGGGGAGATGCTAAGACCCCAATCACAGGACACACCAGCGTGGGGCAGGGACTCTATGACCTGCAGCCCACCTACCGCCACGGAGTAGGAACACAGCCATCGGACTAAGGCTAGTGATCCTAGGACAGAGGGAGTCATCAATACAAAGCCTGTGATGGCCAGACCGAACGCTTGAACGAGGAGAGAGACAAGTAGGGCCTGAAAGGTATTTGGTGGGAAGCAACGCAAAGAAACCGTCTGAGCTGCAGTAGAACCCGGGTGCCCGGAGCAGAGATAACTTGTAAGAACTGTGACTGTAAGAACTGTAACTTGCTGCTAAAGAACTTTGAACCAGTAAAGTACCCGGTAAGATCACAAGTGCCTGAGACTGTTCTTTGCAGCGTTGCAGCCAAGTCTCTACCTGCGGAGCCGCCTGTTACTTCAAACCATCGACTGGAGAAGCTGCAGTATCAAAGTAAGTGCGGTATACAGAGCACCACCTTTCTCCAGGCCCCTCCAGTACACCTGCCCTGGGGACACACAGGGATTACCATCTACGCTGCCCTAGGTCACCGTCCCCAGCAGGAATACGGCAGTGGTGGTCCCACTGACCACATACCCCGGATGGCGTCATGATAACCTCCCTGTAAATAACCCCTTTTCAACTGAAACCCAGGCCACGGGACCGGGTCACGACCACCATGATCCCAGAGAGAGACAGCATCGGCCCAGCCCTGAGTACCCCACGGCCTGGGGGCGCCTGAGTTTTATCTTTCCATCTGCTTGCAATTAGTTGTTTAGTAATTAGACAACTAGGTATAATGATTGCTCTGTTGGGAAAACTCAGAGAGTCCAAATTTAAGGATAGCAATGCCGAGTGAGGAGAGATTATATTCTTCAGACGGGTAATCTGGGTGAGCAGCTCCGGAACATCTGTCCAGAGTTTACTTATTTTTGGGTGCTCCCATACAATGTGAAGCAAACTACCTTTCTTCTCCGCAGCCTCTCCAGCAAAGGGGAGAATGCTTCACTGTCCATTTTGTTAAGTCTAGACAGAGTATAATACTGTCTAGTTAACATTTTGTAATAAGATTTATTTAGGCTTATTCATTTAAGCCATTCAGAAGACAAGACAGAAGAAGAATCAATGCTTTCAAAATGTGGAGCTGGAGAAGGAGGTTATCAATACCATGGATAGCAAATAGAACAAACACATCAACTGTGGAACAAATGAAGCCAAACATGTCACTAGAAGGAAAGATCACCAAGCTAAGACTTGTCTACATGTGGCGCCCCCACAACCAGGGTGGCCACATGAGGAACTGCAGCCAGGCAGGTAGGAGACAGTTTGTGTAGCAAACACCTCCACAGCACACACACCCACTAGAGCACGACACCCAACCCGGAGCCCGGGACTCTAGGCGGGCAGGAGGTGGTGGGGTTTAGAGGAAAGTGGGTGGGAAGGTAGGTCAGGTGACAGACCAGGAACAAAAGGAGAACAGTAGGCGGAGGCAGTTGGTAGGCCAGAGTGAGTCGAGAGGTAAAGACAAGAACAGCAGACAGAAAGACATTTCCCGGAGGGATAGGGCTCCCTGGAGGCGCAGACTCCACAGAGAAGCAAATCCATGGAGAGAAAGCCCGTCCATAGCCTGCAGCCCAAGGAAAAGTAAGGACAGAGACTGGACTGGTGACACCGGGGTCCGAGGAGTACGGCAGCGTTGACCGACTACAGGCGGGATTGAATTCCCTTGTTGTAACCGGATAGTCACACGGGTTGGAAAGAGCCGGTGATCCCTTGCAAAACAGGGACACTTAAGCTAGGCTGGAACCAGAGTGTCAGCTCTGAGGGGGACTGCAGCTACACGCCGGCTCCCCAGACAAACCGACGGGGAACACTGATTCCACATCAGGGTTCCTACTACACGGGTTGGAGGCTCAGCAACACTATAGGACCCAGCTTGCTGCCCATACACATAGGGGGAAGCCACAAAAAGGGGCCGAGTTGCCGTCATACAATCCACAAGGAAGAGCAGAGGAGGAACAAGCCTGAAAGGTTAAAGAAAGAGTGAAGGGTCTCAAGAAGATAACCTGGCTGCAGAGGGTTCAGAGTGTCCGGAGTTACCTGTGTAAAGTGACTGTGTGAACTGTACTGTTTAAACTGAAGAACGTGTCAGTAAAACCCAGTGAACCCTGCTTCAGTCTTCCGTGTATTATTTCCGGTATACAGAACTGCATTGCATCTTTACACCCTGTCAGGAGAAGCCCGACCCGCGGCAGGCACATCCACCTTGCTGCAGCATGCATCCATCCTCCTGACAGAAATACACTGCAGCAGTGGTCACCTCACTGACCAC